>DWUN01002277.1:0-14199 GCA_018249975.1 Passova gellias | reverse complement strand
AGACTCTGAGTCACTACTAGAAATTCTAAATTAGAAAAATCCAGCAGTACCCGACCCGGGATTTGAACCCAGGACCTTCCGATCGACGGTCGTGCTAGCAACCAGACGACCAACGAGGCAGTGATAACTATGTGTATATTTAAAAACAAAAAGCAATGTTTAATTGTCCATATAAAATATATAAAGTTGTTACGGTTGGGTAGAGATGTCTAATAAAGTTTTAGAGCCATAGAATGTCTGTGATTTTTTTGATTTTCTACCGAAAATTGTCGAAATATTAAAGACCTTGAATAAAAGGCAAGCTTTGGCCATCTAAATAATTTAGCAATGTGCGTAAAAATTATAAAACGTACGCCTTGGCACAGATTTGTAATAAACTTTTAGAACCGCCGGACAAATAACCAAGGAATGAGTGTGTGTGAAATTAGTGAAATATTTAAGACCTTGAACAAAAAGCAAGCTTTGACTCTATATGCAATATGTGTATTTCTGTGTGTGTGCAAAAAAATAATATATATGCATTGGCACAGATTTCTAATAAAGCTTTTGTACCGCTGGACAAACAATCGAGGACAGAGGCTTCACGGCTTTTTCCATTTCAGAACAATATTACTTTTGGCTTACACCCAGATTAAAATAGCCTTTGCTTCCGAACGAACAGACTGAATTATTATTCCGATGTAATCCGCACGAAGCCAGTTTTTATGTGGCAGATTAAAATTTGTCTGTGATGCATATATCATGATGCAGTCGATTTAAATTTGCTAACAATATTAATAAGCTATTTCTATTGTAATAACAGTACCCCGTGAAAAGGTTACGCGCAAACAGATCTCTGAAAATTCAAATTCAAATTGTTTTATTTATAGTATAGATATATAAATTGCACGTCATACATTTTGTATTCATCGTTTATAGGCTTTGTTCACGCTCCGCTATCGTAGACCAGGGGTAAAAGCGGCAAAGCTCTTAGAGAAATGTTTTAAAACGAGAGAAAACAGTTTTACAGTGATGCTGTATGGCTTTAGTCTGATGAGTGCACGTGGCAGCTTATGTTCTTCTTCTTGTCAATATCAGCATATTTCGTAACCCTCAAAATGTACCTTCGGTTCAAAAAAACTACCGTAACAAACACTAAGCTGTCACCAACTATCTAACCTAGCTGCCAGCTAAATGTTCACAACTTCGATTCCTAAAGCGCAGAAATAAGTAAAACTTTGGTGTTTCACCATAATATGTTATGTAGACACATATAACACAATATCAAGGACAGTTGATCTAAAGTTTGGCGTAAACCCACATGAAGTCTCGCTATAACCAAAGTGAAGATAAAGGATTTCGCTATTTTCCAATCTTATTGTTCCACTGCTGTATACAGGTCTCCTTGATCAAGTCATTGTCGTCTACGACAAAATTTTAACAACAATTAATCGATATGGACGTAAACAATCATCTAGTATTATTACCTTAATTTAAAAATTTAATTTAATATCACAAAATAGTTATACTCGTATATACTCGCTATAAAGAAATGTTCCCAAGCCTTTAAACTAAAGACCAGCCTTTAACAAACTTCCATTCGTTCAAGTTGAAAATGTAAATGTTTATTCAAAGCGGTCATACAATCACAGATCCGGCCAGCGCAGATACTTAAACAGCTTGAAATGAGCCGGCCGAGCTGAAACGGGCGATATGGTCGCTTCTAGCGATTGCACGCCAACATGGCCGACGAAGAAAAACTACCGATACCCCCAACGTTTCTCGAGAAAGTTCTATTCTATACAACGGCATCGTTCGTCCTGCTCGCCACGTTCAGTCTGTTCGCGTTCCTATTCTTGGTGCCTTTCGTCATAGAGCCCGCTTTCACCACCATATTCATGCAGTTCGACCCGGTAGGGGCGTTGTGCGTCACCGCTCAAGTGAAGCACTTAGTCGGCGCCAGCAACTGCACTTGGGCGTCCTGCAGGGAGGGCTGCACGAAAGATTTGTACGAGTGCACCCAGATACGCGTCAACTACAAGTTGGGTCACTTGCCGAACGTCACCGCGACGGATTACGAAATGTTGGTGCGCGCCGAACGATCGTTGCGCAAGGATTACGATTACGAGAGCTACGAAGCTCCAGCGGATAAAACTTATCCAGATATGGAGGAACAAGAGTTGGCGGACGTTACGCCGACCGGTTTGCAGGGCAACAACTCCGAGTGGTACTTCACCGGCGCGCGGCTGTTCCCGAACGTCAAGGGCTGCGGTTATCCGCCAATTTTGAACTGCACTATCTTCTACGGCAAGTACAGGGAGTTGGGCACCAACTACACCTGCTACTACAGCCGCGTGGACCCCGGCTTAGTGATCACGGACTTAGATATGTGGCAGAACACGCTCAACCTGGTTTACGCCACGGCCATTCCGATCCCGTCTTTCATAATTTCGGTTATATATCTCACTTTTGCGTACTTTAAGATTTATAATACCGAGGAGGAGTCGGAGCAGGCTCCGCTGCAGAGCGACGCTGAGGGCATGGCGACTGGAGACGACGGGAAGCCCACGACTCCGGGTTCAGACACCTTCAGGGAAGACCTGGCGTGCTTCGGCCACCAGCTCAAGATGCAGCTCGCTAATGAGAAGCCTAAAGAAGGCTTCGAATCAAACAGCCCTCCAATTTCAAATTCTGCTTCGCTGTCCGGGTAAGTCGCAAAAAATATATTTTATTAAATAATTCAAAAATATATTTAATCACTACAATGTTATGAATAATTAATGTAATTAGTAAAGTTAAAACATATATATTGTATTTAATTATTGTAATATATTTAATATAAACAAACAAATTGTTATTTAAAATAGGATCTAATAACAAAGGTATTACAGTTTTATATGAACATTAATAATTTATTAATGAATTATTGCAACAAAACGTTTCTTTTTCATAATGCCAAAATATGTACTGAACAAATTAATGATAATATCACAAGTATTGAAAATACAGTTGTAATTATTGATATATCTGTGTAATTGTGTATACTTAAATAATAATTTCAGTTATCATTAAAAACATAAAAGTTAAAAGCTTTAAGTCTTAATGGAACGGAATGGAAAGTGATTTGTCAAAAAGTTTTCTATTTCAACATCATTATTCCTGTCTAAAAGCGAAGTTGACTTTGGAAACAATTCTCTACGTCAGAATGTTTTATTCAGAGGCAAATATAAGTAAATTTTGTAAGGTATTCGCGTGTCAGTTTGTAAACGTGGAACCTAGTGACGTCATCGAATAATTTCAAAAAGCGAGCCGCGTATCCTGTTTTGTCTAATATTTAGTTCCATATCTATCTTTGTCTTTTTCACTATTCACCAAGGGTTCAATACTAAATAATACCACTTTGCATTAAATTATCCAATCTACACACTTATTAGTATTTAATAAATCCTAAATTAATAAATACAAAAGTTTCTTTTAATTAAATTTAAAGTCTAATTATTATTATATTAATGGTGCAATTCTAAATCTGTATGTTTTCAAGTAACTTGTGTTTACTGTAATTTGATTAATTGCGATATGTGCGGTATTTGGTGTTAATTTCGTGTTTGCCTATGAGTTAAAATATTACGTGGCATAATACTTTGTTGGATACGAGTTGTTATCGAATTAAGCGACTCTACGAAAATTCCATTTTGGAAATGAAATAACTGTGATGTTACAAATTATTCGATTAAAATTACTTAGTTAAAAGAAACATATGTATGTACGTTTGGTATAACTTATCCACACTTACGTAATATACACAAATACCCTCATAATCCGTAAAAGTTTACTACTTTTAAAAGGTTTCTCTTATACTGACACGTTATGAAACTTAACATACTCATTAGGGATATTTGGTTAATGTTAGTTATGTAACTTTGTGCGTGAAATTGACAAGTATGTAAAAGACGAGACCGTATACGCAAATATGGATATAATTTTTTTAACTATTAAACATGAATATTCAACATTTCTTATTATTGTAACTGTTTTTTGTTGTTTGTTCGTGAACAATTTTGTTATCTTGGTCTATAATTGTAATGATTCTTTTGTTTCACTTCAATTCCTATTTGTTGCAAATAGAACAGAAGAAAAATATTATATATACGTGGGCGTTTATTTCAAAAAACATAAGAATGATAAAGGAAACCATTCATCTTGATAGTACACCAATAAGGACAAAGTACGCATGGGGTACATTTTATTGTGATTGCTTATGATAGATAGATAGAAATAGAAAGATAAAACATTTACTTCACTTAATGTTATAGTTTTATAGAGTTTTACAAAGTTTAAAGCGGGTAAGTTTAAAAAACATTATATACATATTTAGAAAAAAAATCTAAGTAACAAATATTTTATTGAAATAAATAAAATGAAAAGTTTTATAAATTAATAGATAAGACAAATCCGATAATCAAGTGTAATAATCAAATAAGAAGATAAATATGCAAAGTAAAACAGTTATAATATTTGCAAGTTGGCAACAATTTAAAACCAAGCAGTCCGCCAAAACTACCACATTGAAGTTTACGACTAACAGAATGTTGTACTCCCAAAGTTTACGACCACCCTCAAAAGTAGGGTACGTATTTTATTGCTAACATTCCCCAACGAGATACTGTACTCGTGCATCCCATGCCAATACTGCGAAACATAAATTTACATTCCGGTATTATGGTATTTTTAAGATTAAAATACTTTGCCGCAAATAGATGTTTTTTTCATATTAAATCTTTGCCACGCAATATAGGTATATAAGTATTCTGTAATTGTAACTCTTTGCATTAGACATAAAGTAAAACGTCTGTATATCTAAACCTAACCTAACCTAAACTGGATATGGTGCTATGTAAGTAGGACTAGTTATAAAACGGATTTGATATTTTTCATTAGTATTTTATATATCGTTCCTAAAGCGCGCACGAAGGATTGCGATCAGCTATTTCGAAAGTAAATCAATACATAACAATAAAGACAAGTGAAACTATATATATAACATCTTTATTCAAGATCTTTCGCAAATTGATAGTAGTTTTTAGACACATTATAACCTTACACAATTTTTATATATAGGTACCTACTACAGATTTAAAATTTAGGGAGTTGTTTAAAAGAACATGTTCAGTAATCCTGTTTAAATATTATCTCATCTCGGCAGGACCAAGTCATCTTTCGTGAACGCCTAATGAAACTAGCAACACAGAGGTACGTCCGCAAATCGCTAAGGCTTTGATCCTTGATGCTTAAAATGAACATATTGATGTAAAACGCATTGAAAAAGAATATAAATCACGGTTAACACAGGTCAAATAACAATAAATTATAAACTGACAGTTTTGCAACTTAACGCTTAGGCACTACGATAATTAAATTGCAATTATTAATTAAATTTTAATTTTCAAATACATTTTTATGTCATTTTCAAATGTTTACAATAATTTTCGAGGCAAGCATTTATGAATTGCTTGCAAATTTAGAATTTTCATTAATCAATTATAATCTCAGTATCTTATTTATTATTATTTTATTTTATTGAATTGAAGTCGAAAAGATTGCTTGTATTCGGGCTCTATAAAATATTTATTCTCCAATTACACGGTTTTATTTCTAATCCACTTGTTAGCCGCACATAATTGTAATTATTTATAAGGCTTACGCTTGTCAGTTTGTCTTATTAACGATTTTCTCTGTAGTTTAAAGAAAAAGGTTTTGAAACAATTATTACACTTTGTATTTTTAAGAATAACTCTGATTTTTTAAATATATAAGTAAATTATGTGCTTGTATGTAAAATTGCTGATAAAAAAATCTACTTTTCTAAAAGAACCAATTTGTTTTATTAATAAGTCAACAACAATAAGAATAGACACACACAGACACACAACGTCACGCCAGGTCCCCAAAGGGGTAGGCAGAAAGCACCGAAACAATAAGAATAATTAAGGATAATAATTTCTTACCTTCTACAAGCACACTTTCAAATACTCATGCAGCCAGTAAAATGGACCGAATACAAGCAATTTTAGATACTTATAATTATAATGATTACTTGTTTCGTTCTGGAAGTAATTACATATATTGTATTACATGTTATTGTCCAAATTACTAATCCTGTGTAGTTTCATGTCGATCACGGTAATGCTTAATGCTATTTGCGTCACAATTTATATTAAAATACGTTTTATGAATGTAGAAGATACCACATATTCACGCTTCTGTGCACAAATAAGGTATATGTATACCGAAAAAAGCAAGCTCTGTAACATTATTTTATTTATTGTAGTCATTTGTTTATAGGTACTTGACTGTTCTACACATTTGATGAGATTGAAAAACGGGTTCACAGAAATCGTTAGAAATATTTTCTGAAAATTATTATTGAAGTTAAATTAAGTTTTTGATCAATAATTGTATTTTAATCGAATTATTATATAAAATTTTATAATGGTATCCGTTGTTTGTACTTTAAAACGCGTTATCGTAAATAAGGGAACAAAATAAATGAATTTACAAGAGAAATAACTATTGAACCTCTCTATTTCAGATGACAGGGCTCTTGAAGAGGCGTCGGTTACAAAGTGCACCATGAAATGAGGTGAATTATACGAGATGAACCTTTAAGAGGATTTTTTTTGCTAGACACGTGGTTACAAAGCTTCTCCGCTTTAAAATGGTCGTGAAAACATAGGTTAAGTTGAAGAGTAATAAAAGACGATCGGCGAGAGAAATGGCTCGAGGAGCGAATGGGTTTTATAATGTGTTGTGAAACGAAAAAAAAACATAAGAAAAACGGTAGGTATCGCAAGATTTGTCGTGACAACATAGTTTATTCTATTTCTAAATATTGTAGAGCGACGAATATGATTCCTTGCTCGATAGGTGTAACCGATCACTGATAAACTACCTTGCCCGTATTTGATAAATATTGAGGAATTATTTTGAAATTTAACACCTTAACTTTTATAATTATAAATGACACAATTAAGAAATATCAGTTCTCTCTCAGAATTTTAAACTTATTTTTTATTCGAGGTACACTTCAACAACTTAATAATTCAGCGGTCAATGTAGATAATATTTATTTTCCTTTTTTTTTCCTACCAACTTTTAATTAATTAACAATTATTGAATTAACTGTAACTTTTATATTTAATTGTATAAATTTGTAATATTTGTGTGCCCATTTTGTAATTGATATAATGAATTTTAAAATCTCTAAACGTCCATCCAATTGATTGCATCCGTGTGTGTTTGTGTGCTTAGGATTGATATTTTGAAAATGGAATTATAAATGACATAACATTTAATAATAGATTTATCAAAGAGATAACGCATATTGTTTTGTTAATCATATTGCTCAAATCTACGGATTGTAACGATATTGTACGATTGATAATGTTGTCACGAGAAAAGAGTTATATTATTGATAGATTAAAAAGAAATATTTCTATTTCCTAAATAATTGTATACATAAGAATTTAATACGCTCCTATGCTATTATGGTGTCAAATGCACGCGTGCTAAATACCTAATAATAATGATGAAATGTAAACTGTAATAACAGCGAAACGCAAGCTATTTACAATTTCATTCTAAATAATAAATAATTGATTTATTGTTAGCTGAAAAGCAATAGTTCGTATGCGTTTGGAAATAGAGGAGATTATTTAGATGAACACAAGAAAGTTAACAAAAAAATAGTAGATGCGTTAATAATACGATGTTAATAAAACAAAACGTTAATCTATATGTACAAGTCGTGATATCATTTTTATTAGTAAATGTAGTTGATTTTGTATATGTTGATGACTATTTATGTTACACGCAAAAGAGAAATTCAGAGGTGAAATTTAGTGTCATAGTCGACTAGTACCTGTCTGCTTTGAGATTCACGATCAAAAAGAAATTGAAGATTATTCAAAATATAATTGTATCAATGTGAAAAATTATTTTCGTAAAATGGTAAATGTTTCTGAACAATGAACACGTAGGAAATTGTGATATACTTTATGACAATTGATAATATCAGAATGAAAGATTAATATATAGAAATACTATCTTTATGTATAAGTAAATTAAATAATATTTATTACAAAAACAAAGTAACTTAAAAAGGTCATCGATAAAATTAGCTACAGCTGCTAAGCGTGTTCAAAATTACACAATTATAATATTATATTAGTAACTGTAGTAAAATGGCAAGATAATTAACAAATACTATTCAAGTCTTCAGCAGCCAAAATAGAGGCGGCTTTTTTCCAGAAATAGATATGGACATATGCCTTCATAAGCCTAAATAGAGGCGACCTTTGTCCTGAAATAGACATGGACATAACAACACACTCACCTCTTAATTATAATAGTACCTACACTGACTCAGTCTATCTACTATTAAGGCTAGCAATTAATTAGACCGCGCAATCATTGGAATCATGTTGAAACAAATCGTCCCTATCATACCGTTGTAGGCGGTATCGATTTTCCGTCCCGTGCCTGAAACTTTTTAAAAATTCATCGATAGGTACTCAATGTCCGTTTCGTTCCGACCGACATCACTATGTCTAGCAAACCGAAATAGAATACGTTCAATAATAATCATCTAGTTGACTTACAAATGTTGCGGCCAGAACCCACTCGCGACATTTATTTATTTATATTGCGTTTCAATGTAACATCTCAAATCCAGAACAAACTTGCGACTTCATGTATCTACTGATTTAATGCAAAATATGAAATAAGAAATGGGTAATAAACGATTAATAGAATGCTTTAAATTCATTTTAAAGACTACATTACAAAACTGACCTAATTATTTACTAGCTAACAAATGCTAGATGAACTAGAGGTCAACATGATAATTTACAAGTTGTACAATCTGTTACCAGATTATTATTAATCGTAAAATCGCACAATTTTTAAATCAAAAAGACGCACGTGTGTTTTGGTCGTCTTACGTCAAAGTGAACCCTTCTTTCTGCGTTCAGTGATACCTATTTAGGTCATGTATACAAATAATGTGAATGTCACATTGCCACAATGTGATATTTGCCACGCACCAGTCCAAAATCGATGTAAATGTTCTTATTAAAATAACGTTATTCCTTTGTCGCGTGTTGTCCACGTGAACGTAAAACGAGTAACGGTTAAAATAAAAATGTAGTTAACACTTATTTTCAGTTACGGATACGTGTATTTTATTTACAATTACGTACTCATTTGATATTCCTACGCCTTATCTCGTACCTAAGCCTATTTTAAGTCTATCGGTGTAAAAACAAATGTAATACAAAGTTTGGATTTTAATATTTAACGTAAAATAGCGAAGTTTTTAAAAAAAATATTTGGAATGAAATTTGGCCAAAACATTATAGTATAAAGAAATACAATAAAAACGGAATCAACAGGTTATTCAAATTATAATTCATTCAAATGTCTAATCAGTTATTATGTTATCAATTTATTTTGATTACGCTACCACTAAATGTACACTTCATCATTCCCTGCAACGAGAGCTACGTAAAAATGAGTTATCACTTCACTTGTAGCTTTTAAATGTGGTTAGGTTAGGTTAGGTTACAAACCAGCCGCTAAAATGTTTAATATTTCTTTTCTTAATATATACCTATTACGGTTAAAGAAAAGGCTTGTGAATATTGCTACTCTAGGATTAAAAGAAGAGGCATTGCGAAAAAAAAACATTGTATCTTTAATTTATTTATTGCGGTATAAGAAAAGAAAAATTAAGTGCATGTGCATTCATGTTGAAAATTAAAATTAAAATATAATTAATGTTAAATTACGAGAAAATTATATGAGACACCAAAATATTTTAATGCGAATTTTCAAATTTTATTTTTCTAAATTGTGATCCGAAAAACCTTTACGCGGACAAAATCTATGCTACGTCTGGTGATGCCGTTAATGATTTTGAATTTTTTTTTTTAAATCCAATTATAACAGAAGTATTTTTATGTGTTCTATTTTTCAGTAAATTAAACGTATTCATTTCTACGCGGAAGTTTATTTACAACAGTTATAAATATAACATAAAATAATAATAATATTCATGTTGATCCTTAGAAGTGATTCAATTATATATTTATTAAAAATGACATATAATAAGATCGCTTAGACTGTGAAAAAATAAGAGATTAGATATCGCAAAATAACCCACGCACACATTTACGTAGAGATTATATTGGGAGAAATAATGTTTAAGCCATTTCATAACAATTCGTTAAATTAATAATTAATTATTGAATAATTATATTCTTATAATAATAATTTTGAACGAGACTTCGCATTGTCGTTGTGTATTAAAAGTATATTTCAAAATTATTTTGCTTATTTGTAATAACACATTCCCGATAGCTTCGAAGTCATGTGAAGAAGTATGTAATGTTTTTTACCTGGCTTATATTTAATTGTTAAGTATTTAAAGCTGTTTGTTATGTAACTAAAATGCACAACATTATGCATTTGCTGCACTGAGATTAATGTTTAATTATAAATGTAATATAGATTAAATACAAGAAGCAATTGATCAATATCACATCGTAATTCATGTCAAATTAGTTTTAGAAGATTTTTTAATTAATTATTCTCCTATACATGGCTGAATTTTGGTTGTGTATTATAATCAGCGATTTAATTTAGTTTAAGTTAAGATTAGATTAAGTTAAACTCGAATTAAGAAATACCTTAAATTGTTTCTAATGTTTTATTAGTAGCTACGATTTAAAAATTGCTTTTATTATATCTTGTAATTGTACATTTTTTACTTGTAATTATAATTTATTTTGCATTACATTATATTAATATTTTTAATATGTGCTTAATTGTGATAATTGCTATTATAGTAATGTATATAATAACTAAATCTAAATAAGATAAAAGAGCAAATAAATAATTAATAAATTACACAACAATGTCCTTTTATAGCTTTCCAAGCATATTTGTACATTATTTATATTAATTACCATAAATAATATTTTATTTACTAAAACCTGTTCTGGCTGTTTCGAAAGGACTTTTCTAATAAGTTATTGTTTACTAAATATAGAATTATATTATGATATCCACTGGCTAGAGCAAAGAAAGTATAATGTACCTACATGTAATTTAAGAGTATTTTGTCCTATTTTAGATAATTGCCACTTGCCACACGTCACTGCCATTTCTATATAATATTTATTTACTCTTTTACCTAAAATAATTAATAATCAACGCTTAAATCCTCTGTCCAGTGACTATCCACAAAATAACCTTAAATGTAGCTACGTATCTTAACAATATTTGTGTAAGGGCGGTGATACACTGAAATACGTATCTCGCTTGTAAATGATAAGTGGTTGAAATAATTCAAATTCAAATATGTAATCATGTTTGTCTCGCTTTTATACCCTGCATTTCGGCTCGCAAATAAATCACCGTCTTAATATTCAACAATATAATATAATTAATTGATTGTGTGATAAATTATTCTTGATGTAATAAAATAATAATGCTTTTTTATTTGTATATTTTTAATAGATATTAATTAAAGGCAATTATTAATTTTTAATGATTAATATCTCAAATTCAGTCCATTGATTACTATCAAGTAATGTTGTTTTATTATCACAAATAATTTGTTTTTATTAATTATTATTTAATTATAGGTATAAACATGATTTATTATGTGAAAATATAAAGGAGATTTTCTAACAGCTTATGAAAATATTTATTTTCTATGCTTGGAACGGCGCATTAAGCAATCGTTAAGCTCTAAAAAACTTTCGGTGAAGCTTGAAACCTAGCATATTCGGATCATTAACTTTATGTTAGCCAAGCGGCTCTATAAAATGAAAACTTCGAAGCTTCATCCAAGAATGACCATTCCCAGACAAGTTTCTTGTTTGCAGTCCATTCGTTTACGTATTATTTATCTTATGACACAGTAATATAATTATGTAGGATGCAAGTTATTTTGTGACACGTGCCTGCATGTAACAATTTTGCGAATAATAAATTATAATATGTATATAAATGGTAGCGGGGCACAAGCAATTTTGCTGTTTTTTTTTATAACAATTTGAAAGATACATATTATATTACTCCTGAATTTAAACACCAATCTTTACGACTAGTTAAGTGACCATTAACTACAAGATCACCGAAGAATCTATTTATGTTTGAGGGAATCCCCTGAAGTCCAAAATACTGGGAATCAAAAAATTAATAGCCTCCTTTCATGCGTTTACTTTTGATCGAGTAGATATCTCAATACCCAGAGAGACAGGGGTAATACGTCTAATACGTAGACAGGGGTTTTTAATTAAATTGTATAAATTGATGTTTCTATATTATTTTACGTACCCCACTATTTTTATATCTATAATAGTGCTTTCTATGGTAATGTCTTTGTTTATATAGCATCAGAAGAATGAAGATTTGGTTATTTTAAATGATTCGATTTCTCGCAACGCAAAGGAGTGAAATGGCATGCCGGCGTCTGTTTCCAATCCAATATGACTCATCCCTAATAACAAAGGTGAAACAGGCTTTATCTAGGCTCTATGCTTCCAAATAAGGGAGTTCGCGGAGATTCAGTCACCATTTCTGTCTTAACGTTCTCTATGAACATTTCTCAGTACTTCTCTGTCACTTCTGCTTTCTAATGTATTCATGGAAAGGTCGTTTACCGTGGTCTTAATTTATCGAGAACCTTAACTAATACATTCACATATACAACCACGACCATTTCTCACGAGGGTAGGCAGAAACTAGTCTCCTTTAGCTACGGCCTTGACAAGCTTCTACCGCCTCCACAACTTTTACCATAGCGATACAGGCTAAGATTAGTCTACTAATAGACATTAAAGCTACTCTTCACTTGGCCTTCTGAAAGTACGATTCCGATTTGTTTAATCGCCGTACGCCTAGGTCTTCGTCAATCTACCATCGGTACTCTTTTGCATGTCCAAATAATATTTCATCCCTTTGTTTAAACACTAAATCTTCCACTCTACTACACCCTAACACAAAATAGTTACTAAGAACTTCCTAAATCAATGTATGCAGTAATTTAATTCCGTCAGTAAGAAGTTTTGGCATAAACTCACTTGTACTGTAATACGCATTTTTTCGCTTGAATGCATTTATTCCTTTGTACTTTGTTTGATATTCAATCACAAATGTTTTATTTGTGTTGTTGTTAATAATGTATTATTAATTATTAATTTATTTTGTAATTAATTTATTATTAATCAATGTTCGACTGAAAACACGTGCTTTTTGTTTTGACCACGTCAATAAATTTAGGTGAAATAATATTTGATAACAAATCTCGTAATGTCGAAAACAGTAAAGAGAAATCCAAAATTATGCAAAATAAAATTAAATATTTCTAGACTGCATAGTAAAATCGTTATTTATAGCACAGTTATGTAAACAGATTTAAATCTATCTATATCTATTTTGTTTGAGAATAACATTGAAATGCGAAATGATTTCTGAAGACGAGTTTCGAAAAACTTAAACATGCTGAGTTTTTTTTTTTCGCGGACTGTAAACAAATGAAGCATTTATTGAATTCTTGCGTATTATTTAACTAATTTTATTTAATGTTTATTAATAACATTTTATGATTAATAAACATCTGTTTATTTCTGATTGATATTAATATGTTTAAGCACGTGTAAAAGCTGAAGAACTTGAAAGAGAGGGCGTGTTTTTGCTTATTAAATTAAACGTTGAAAACAATTGATAAATGAATTATAAAGTATTTATTCATCTTAAGAGCATTTTCATTCATTTAAACTGTTGCCTTATGATCGTTTTGTATATAAAGATATAACGGGAAAGGTTATGTAGTAGAAATATAATAAATTTATTGGCTTCGATATTCTGTGTATTCTTTTAAATCCCTATCTTTCTTTGATTCTAACTTATATTGTTAAATACAATAAAATTTTAATCACTGGATCAATCAATGAATCTGTCAATTAATCGTACTACCTCGTACAACACAATACAGATAATACAAATATTAAACACTAGCTTTTGCCCGCGACTTCGTCCGCGCGGCATAGTGACTGTGGGCAGCATTTGGAGTATTTCAAAATAAATTATAACCTATATGTTACCGAGGTCTAATAGCTATATAACAAAAAAGTTTTATCAAGTTCCGTCCAG
>DWUN01002276.1:0-14199 GCA_018249975.1 Passova gellias | reverse complement strand
ATGATTATGCAAGGGTATGGGGGTATTTGAATAATAAATCAGTTTTTGCTTACAACTTGAATATGGCGTATCTTTTATTGGCGACGAGGAAATAATTGTTGTAATTGTCGGAAATATGGCGTTAAATTTCGGAAATATGATGTTTCTTGGACCTTATAACCCCAAAACGGATAAGTGGTGCGATTACAAAGAACGTTTGTTGTTTACGCTCGACGCGGCGGGAGTGCGCGGTGATGAGTTCAGATCACGTTCGTTATTTCTCTCGCAGTGCGGAAAGGAGACGTACAGTTTAATTGCATCGTTATTAGTACCTCAAAGACCAACAAATGTTTTATTTGGGGATATACTAAAAGTTTTGGATACTTTTTATGAACCAGAAACAAATGAAATTTTGGAAGCAGGTAGATTTCACAAACGCCAACAATTACAAAACGAAAGTGTGCAAGACTTTGTGGCTTCAATAAATGATCTTGGGGCCAAATGTGACTTTGTGGATCTGAAACGACAATTGTGGGATCGTTTAGTTTTGGGCATACAGAATGATCGCTTGCGGAGAGACTTATTGAAAACTAAACCCTTAACATATGAGGCTGCTGTTCAAATATGTCTAAATTATCAAGCTACATTCTCTGATTTATACCCAGAATCTGGTCAGGGTAAGCAAATTCCGTGTTCTGATACTGAACCTATGGAGATTGGTCGGATTAAAGTGGTCGAATGTCAACACTGTGCGAGACGACACAAGCCAGGTGAACAGTGTATATTTACTAAAGCAAGATGCTTTTATTGTAAGAAATTTGGTCACATTGTTGCTGCTTGTGACAAGAGGGGTAAAAAGGTGTACCAAGTGGAAGAAAAGAGTAAGATTGAAACTCAAACTGACTCGAGGGATGAATATATGATGGGGGTTTACAGCTGTTCTGAAAAATATAGCTCCCCAATAAAAGCTGAAATTATAATAAATGGAGCGAAAATATCAATGGAAATTGACTCAGGTGCATCACGGTCTATTATATCAGAAAAGACATATAAAAAGCTATGGTCAACACCCCCTCCGCTCCACAAAACTGATATTAAGTTAGTGACATGGACACGGGATCCATTAAAAGTCCTGGGGCTTATACAAGTAACTACTATTTTAGCGGACAAAGAGGCACAATGTGATCTTATTATTGTATCTGGAGAAGGACCTAGTCTTTTGGGCCGAAATTGGTTTCAAAGTTTAGGTATTGAGGTCAGCGGAATAGGCTGGACAGTGGAAACAATCGAAGCACTAAGGGTTCAGTATCCAGAAGTGTTTAAAGAAGGATTGGGTGAATATAAGGGACCCGAAGTCACCCTGCGTCTTCGTCCTGATGCAAATCCGCGCTTTTTAAAAGCTAGACCAGTGCCCTTTCCATTGAAAAAGCAAGTGGAAGCAGAATTGACGACCATGATCAAAGCCGGAATACTGACTCCAGTCAAATATTCCAAATGGGCAACACCTCTCCGGATAGTAAAGAAAGAGGATGGGTCACTTCGTATTTGCGGAGATTATAGGTCTACTGTGAATGCTGCAATAGAAGTAGAGAAGTACCCTCTGCCGACTTCAATGGAAGCCTTTGTTAATCTTAGTGGAGGTTGTTTATTTAGTAAACTGGATTTGAAACAAGCATATACTCAAGTGAAAGTTGATGAAGCTACTGCTGAAATGTTGACACTCAATACACACATTGGGTTAATGAAAATGAATAGGCTGGCCTTTGGGGTGAGTGCAGCTCCAGCAATATTCCAGAGACTGATGGCAACTGCCTTTGCTGGAATGGAGGGGGTAGCCTGTCTGTTAGATGATATTGCAATTGCTGGGAAAAATCAAGAAGAGCATAATCAACGACTACATCGAGTATTATACAAGATTCATGAAATGGGGTTTCGTTTAAATTTACGGAAATGTATTTTCGCATCGAACTCTATAAATTTTCTTGGGCATATGATTGACCCAGAAGGGTTACACCCATCACCCTTAAAGATAAAAGAAATCATAGAGAAACCAGCACCTAGCAATAAAGAAACTCTAAGGGCATTTCTTGGGTTGTACAATTTCTATGAGAAATTTTTGCCAGACAAGGCCACTATATTAGAACCTCTGTATCGTCTACTTGAATCGAAAAAGCCATGGTCGTGGGGAGCGGCAGAAGAGGCTTCATTTGTAAAAGCGAAAAATCTACTTGGATCGAACACAACCTTAGTGGGATATGAACTCAACAGAGAGTTATTGCTGATTTGTGATTCATCAGACTATGGACTCGGTGCAATAATTGCACACGTGATGGATGATGGGTCTGAGAGGCCAATAATGATGGCATCGCGAACGCTACAGGGGCATGAGAGGCGCTATGGACAAATTGACAAAGAAGCGTTAGCAATAATATTTGGCATTACTAAATTTCATCAGTTTCTAGCTGGCCGCAAATTTTGTATAATTACAGACCATAAGCCCTTAGTAGGTTTATTTAACCCAATGAAGCCAATCCCCGATCTTATTTCTCCACGCATGTTACGATGGTCCCTAAAACTAAGTTGTTATGATTATAGTATTACATACAGACCAGGCAAGTTAATACTTAATGCGGATGCTTTAAGCAGGTGGACAGCTCCTGAAACATCTACTCTGAAAAGGGAATCTCTTAAGGAAGTGCTACTATTAGAAGACCAGCCTGCAGGGTGGAACTTAGATTCAGTAAAAATTGCTGAAGAAACTCGGAAAGAGCCTTTACTACAAAGAGTGTTGTTCTTTGTTCTACACGGTTGGCCAAATTCTAACCCGGACCCGGTGCTTCAACAATTTTGGACTCGTAAGGCTGCTCTTTCACACAATAAAGGCTGTTTATTGTGGGGGAACAGAGTGGTCATCCCAGCATCACTTCAAGAGCATGTATTGAAATTATTACATGCACCACATGCAGGGATAGTCCTTACTAAAGCATATGCCAGAGGATATGTATGGTGGAGTGGCATGGATAAGGACATAGAACAGATTGTAAGAGAGTGTGAGCTGTGCCAAGCTGTAAGAAACAATCCTCCGAGAAACCCACTGTCATGGGTCGTACCCGAGAAACCTTGGAGTCGGGTACATGTGGATTTTGCTGGACCATATAATGGAAAGACATTCCTTATTCTGATTGATAGCTACAGCAAGTGGCCCGAGGCTGAGATTGTACAATCGCCTAGCAGCAGGAGTGCAATTACTATTCTTAGGAAAATATTTTCTGCTCAGGGTCTACCTGAAGTGCTGGTGTCTGATAATGGGCGTGCTTTCACTTCAGAGGAGTTTAATACATTCTTAAAGAAGAACAATATCAAACATGTATACTCACCTCCATACCACCCAGCAACAAACGGTCAGGCAGAAGTTACGGTCAAAGCTATTAAGAATAAACTTCAGAAAATGACAAACTCAGATATGCCATGGAGTGAGAAACTTCCTAAAGCTCTATATTGGCTGCGGACTGTTCCAAACATGTCCACCAATAAGACACCTGCAGAGATGCTTAATGGGAGAAAGTATCGTACAGCAGTGTCGATAATCCACCCGGATGCTAGACCAAGCAGCGCAAACGACAGATTGCAGGAGGCTGCCCAACGACAGCCCATACGATCGTTTACAGTGCAACAGCCAGTGCTAATTAGAATGTATGGTCCGGGGGAGAAGTGGTGTAAGGGTGTTGTGGAGAGTATAGAGGGACCTACTACATATATGGTGAAAACAGATGATGAGCAACGACATAGACGTCATGTAGATCAAATAATAGCTAGATCAATACGCATAGACAGTCCTAATGAACGATGCACATCCTCACCAGAACCAGAGATTGAAATACCAGACCCTGAACTGTGGCCTGATATTATTGGAGTGCCTGTAAATGATTAACTGAATGGTGTTCAAAATGTTTATTTTTCTGTTATTGTTATTAGTGATTTACCTCAGATTAAGGGAGGGAGATATGTTATATATTTAAGTAGTTCTGTGTCATATGATTATGCAAGGGTATGGGGGTATTTGAATAATAAATCAGTTTTTGCTTACAACTTGAATATGGCGTATCTTTTAGTAGGGATTAAACAATTTGTATTATATTCCAATCCATACATGCAAGTCCATCAATTGAAGTTGATAGGGGAATGCTAAAAACAAGATGTGGGGTATAAAAAATAATTTATTGTAAAAAAATTATAATCGAACATCACAATAACAATGGGTCATCATTGGGTCACTGAGTCACCGTTGCGGTTTTCGTATCTCTGTGTATATGCGCGACAATAGCCAGCGCCCCTCCTGGAATGAATCTCACAAAATTGTCTGCCGTCAAGGGTCCCAGTGCGTATATACCTTTGGGAGAGTTTAACAATTCATGGGTGCCTTTGTCAATAGCCAGAGGGTTGGACCGGCCATCGACTGGCTTCTTCGGGTCGATCCCGAAGCCAATGCCACCAGAGTACGGGTTGACGGGCTGACATTGACACACTTCGCTGCTAACTTCCTCACATTTGCAGTTATTCAACTCGCTCTGTTGCAACTTGTCCGACTTGTCTAGGGTGTTTTCGCTCCGCTTATTGCAGTCGGGCACCACACATTTGGTGTTGGTGTTGCCGTTTATCTCTGTGTAGTTCAAATATCGCGACTTGCAACTCTGGATGCTCTGCCCCAACACCGATTTGATGTAATGCCAGTGGTTTCTGAAGAAGCATTGTCTCTGGTTCTCTGTGATCGTTTGGTTCTCGTCGTCGTCGATGCACTCGATGCAGTTCGTGACGTCAATGTTGTTTAGGCTAAAGTTAGTTTGCAGGAAGAACAGGTCCGGCTTGGAGCCAATGAGTACTGCTATCAGAGATACTGTCACTTCAACAGTTTCGTTTGTGACCAAGTTCAAGAGTTTGACTCTTTTGAGGCGGAGCGCATTAGTGTCCAATTCGTTGATATTGTTCGAGTCATATTTTGACTTTTCCTCCAACGGGGTGATTTCCACTATTATGTGCTCGGGGTAGGGGGTGTAGTTTGGGTGGTTGCCCGATGGTCCGTCGATCATCATGTTGTATACCTGTGGGTGATATAACATATTAGAGATGTTCTTGGTCGGCTAGATAACTTTTTCAATTAAAAAATGTATAGATGAGACTCAAATATCATGAATATTAACATATTATATAGTTTTACGATATTTGCAGTGCAGCTGCCTTTCTCTTTTTGGTTATTAATTAATCTTTTTCGTTATAAGTGTGAAGGAAAATACCTCGGGGAAACCTGCACACCTTAGAGAGTGTAATATATCATATAATCTTTCTGAAGTGTGTGAAGACTGCCAGTCCGGACTCGGCCAGCGCGATACGCCGTGTCGAAAGTCATCCAGGGACGCAATGTTATGCAAGCGGTGTGGGATAGTCACCTGGCAGTAGTCCGGGTAGGCGCGCGCGGGCAGGCGGGCGAGCGCGGCGGCGGGCGCGCGGTGCACGTGGTGCACGCGCAGGCCCCCGCCGCCCGCGCCCCGCGCGCCCCTCACCGCGTCCGCCGCGCTCACGCCCGACCCCACCACCAGCACCGCGGGCCGCTGCTCGTCCGCCGCCGCTGTAACAAACAACACCGTCCAATGAGTCTCACGCGCTGGCGTGTGCGTGTGAAGAGAGTGATGCTCTCTCTTGCTGCTTACCCCGTCAAGTAACTGGTATCATAATAATAAAAAGTCTTAAGACTGTTAAATTAGAATTTAAACAAATTCAAATATACACTAAGTAAAATTGTTAACAAACTTGAAATAAAAAATTATTTCAAAACGCACTTTTTAAAAATGGAAAGGAAGTAGCTCGTAACGCCATCTATCGTTCGACATACATAGGAGATCGTTACTTACAACTGTTAGCCAACAGATGGAGCCCCCGCTCGACGGCGGACAGCGAATGCAGCGCGTGCACCGACAGATGGCGCGGCAGCCCGTTGGGCCGGTCCCCCCCGCCGCACGCCACCACCACCCGCCGGCACAGGTAGCGGAACCCGCGACCCTCCAGCTTGTCGTAACTGGGAGATTGAGATGAGATGAAATCAACTTTATATCTAAAATTGTATTATATAAGCAAGTTGAAATTGCTTATATTCACATAAATAATAATATATCTGAATTTTAATTAAATCAAACAACAGAGTTTTGCATATAAAACTTCCTCTTTCCGCCTTTGCTGAAGTTTTCTCCCGAATTTATGTATTTTAATGTTATTAATTTATACAACTACCTTCGCTTCACTTATATTTTATATGTAGTAACTAGAGACAATGCAAGAAATTGATCTACTAATTTCGATTGTAGATGGCGTTAGTACAATCGATCACGGACGTTCCTTTGACAGATAAACGTCGGTAGTCATAGCAACCGGGAGATTATCGCTATTAAAAAAAATCGAACCTCGATTTCATAATCTCAATTAATCCCGTGAATCGTTGTATATATTTTGATACATTGTGTTTTATTATAACAAGTAATGCTTATATTACAAATAGAGATCATTATTTTGTTTCCCATTACGTCCGATTGAAATATAAATAGGTGTTCGTATGTACCCCGAAACACAGAAGGCAGCGTTCCTCGGGCAGGCGGGGGCGCAGGGCGGGGCGCTCCGGGGCGCTCGGGTCACGCTGCTCACAATCACTCCTGACCGAAAGTACCGCTATAATACGGGAAAGGCACAAATGTATCGACATATACTTTTATTGTAAGGGTTCGTTTTCTGAAAGAGACAAATGCGATTTCTTGAAACTGTATTCATCATCAATACGCTATCGGAGCAGGGCGGAGCGGAAAAGATGCAAGCGTCGCTCACCTGCAGCCTGCACGCGTGCACGTACCGCCGGCAGTAGGCGGCCACGGCGCGGGCCGGCAGCCGCGCGCCCGGCGCGGGGCCCGCGCTGGCGTGCGGCGGCAGCGACAGCCACGCCGCCGGGGACAGCGTGCGCACGCCCGGCGGGAACGTGTGCCACGCGCCGCCCGGCGGGCCGCGCCCCAGCACCACGTGATCGATCTGCGCGGGAGGGGCGGTTTGTTGTGTTATATCAACTTTTTGTAAATATTGCGTTCTAGTGGTTACATATATCATTCAGGAATAAAGTATATATATATATATATATATTGGTGAAAGAATTTACCCCCCTACAGACAAACCACCTATACGTCTTTATAATACTAGCATAGATAATGTTGTGTAAATGTGTGTCGTGCAGTCAGACCTTGAGGTTCCCGCCTGACGCGCGGGCCGCTGGCTGCTCAGCTGCTCGGCGCGCATACATTAATATCGCACTTTCAGTATCATTGTAATTAATTCGTTGGCCAATTCGCCACTTGTCATCTTTATTGTGTATATTACGAGCATGTAACATACGTAAATAGGCAAATAATACGTGTATATTGGAATTATTTGTTTTTTGTGTTCGTCATCAATTACAGGGTAATATTTGGTGTCGGTGGGATATTTTTGAATACAGTGCAGTTAGATGTATTATTTATGCATTAAAAAAATTTGATTTAAAAAAGGAAAATTAAACTTCGAAACATGGCAACACTTGGCTACTATTAAAGCAAAACTCCTTTTTTTCACTTTCAACATTCAACCCCTAACCGTTAAGGGAGGAAATAGGTAATACCCGAGTCGAGCAAAACTCAACAATGGCTGACAAAATTTCATATTACTGTCTACTTTAGCATATTATAACACATACATATAGATTTATAAATAGTCGCACCTATTTACCGTAGGTATAGAGTATTTTCCAGTAAATAATTGAAGTATACAACACATAGGTACCTCTTTCTCGACGTCGTACTTCCATTCAATGAGCGAGTCGGCCTGGAGCCCGAGGTCCGAGCACGGTCTTAGCAAGTTGTCGGCCTGGAACCGCGGAACATCACATATAACGATATCTTACAGTTAGGTATGAAGAGACAGTATATAGTTGCAATCTATCGATATTAAGACGTCAAGTGGAAGGCTTTAAATCTTTGAATGAGAATAAGGCCGTGTCCGGCTTATAGTAGGCTTTCGAGCTGCGGGCTCAGACGAGGGATAGCGGGAAGGCCAATGGTGGCGAAGAGACAGCGATGCTCCGCACGGTTCCCGAGGAGTCCCCGGACAACGCACCGGTACTTTGGTAGGATTTTGGTAATAAAATCCCACATCAATTTCATAAGTTTCACCCCGTCACCAAAAACCGGTGATCCGCGCTTTCATTGACCGGTCTTCCATGATATAACATTTAAAATGGAGTCAGTTCCACATTACATCGCGAAGCTAATTTTAAAAAAACAAGTCGGCTCACGTCGCGCTTAGCGACCGAATCGTATGAATAGTAATTTTTATAATCTTTTATAATACATGATTAAACTTTGCTCAACATTTATTTATCGGTCACGATATGGACGGTTCGCAAAAGAAACGATAACTATTTTACAAGATTCCTGAATACTCCACCAGAGTACTGCTCTGGGTATTATACCAGTTTCCTTATCCCAACAATTGGGGTCCGACTTACGAAGCTCTGCGAAAAGCTCACAAAGTTTCGCCAGCGGCTGCCGCATATCATCGGTAACCTGTCACTAAGTTATGTGATGTATAAAAAGAAATAAAAAGGTACAACTTGTTTTGCCGACCGTACCATGATGTGCGCGATTCGCGAGCTTTTTTTGAACTTTTTTGCTGCGACTTACGAGTCCAATGTATAATATATTCGTGACAGAAAGCCATATATCAATGTGTGGATTATAAAATTGGAAGTTTCGTTTGCATATCTGCATCGGTGGTGCAGCGGTTAGTGACCCCGATTTTTGAATCGCAGGTCGCGGGTTCCATTGCCATCCGCGACAAACATTTGATAAACACATTCGTTTGTCCCGTGTCTGGGTGCAATAATTTCTATATAAGTACTATATAGTATCACTAGCTTTTGCCCGCGACTTCGTCCGCGTGGAATAGTTAATTGATACTTTGAACGATTTGACAAATTTTTTTTTTAACTTTCGTAAAACATTTTTTTTTTTCTTAAAAAAGTATCCTATGTTATTATACATATAAGCCTTCCTCTTGAATCACTATCTATTACAAAAAAGCGCATCAAAATCCGTTGCGTAGTTTTTAAGCATACATGGACGGGGCGGGCAGCGACTTTGTTTTATACTATGTAGTGATGTTTACCATCAACCTGGACACCATATGACGGCCATATTTTAAACTTTTTTTCGGCCATTCCATAGCCCGATTAGGAACCGGATACCCGTCTGTGGAGCACCAATTACAATTGTTATTATTCCTATCGACACAATTTCGTAATATCGCGTCTGTTAACGTAGCGATATACGCGTATAGAAAAACGGAATGTCATTCGGGGCCGCGCTATCGGGCCGCGGGGTGCCGCCGCCTGCGATAAAACCAGCAGATAACAGTTGCTTGAACTTGACGAGATAAGTTAACTTTTACAACGACCAGGAATAGGAAGTGGGCTAGGGGAGTCGAGTCTGGCGCCGGCCCGGTGGTACCGTGACCCGATCGTGAGGGCGGACGGTAGATACAGAACCCAGGGACCCGGTTGAACGACCTTGTAAGGGGATGCGAAGAATTCCAAGTTCTAAAACGCACGTAGCACGTTAGATCAGGATCGAACCTGAGCCCTCCGGGTTGGGAGGCTGAATTTCAAACAACTACGCTATCACTGCTCTCATATATAATATAACAGAATATCAATGACTACTAATTCATTGGTAATATTCCAATAGTATATAATTACTTGGGAAAATATCCTTTAAAATTTTCCATAAACCAATAATATGCAATGGAAATGTTTGGAGCCATCCAGTGGACCGCTGCACGGACAGACGATAAGACGGACGATCGCTGATATTATACGGGCGGCCGAGTGCGTTGCTAACGCAAGGGAACCGTCCAGAACATACGTTCTCAAACTAACTTGACCCATTACCCAATTTGAGAATCACTTATTTCTAGCACTTTCCAAAGTTACTTTCCCTAACGTTTTACCTGTACATCGCTTCTATTTTTCTCTAGCTAGACCGTTGACCGCGCCCCTGAAAGCTTGAAAGTTGTCATCCACTTTGAGAATAACTGTTCTAGACGCTCGATAAGGAACGGCCGCAGTGGCGAGGAAGACATTAAACCTTTGACATGACTGCGCATAAATATGCAACGCATCCAACATTGTTACAGCATAGTGATAAGAATAAATGATTAATGATAATTATTAATGATAAAGAATAAATAATTAATGATAAAGAATAAATAATTAATGATAATAACAATTAAAGTTGGTTCGTCTCGCGCGGGGCCATCCGATAAAGAACTAGAAAGAACTTGAGCTATGGTGACCAGGCCGATCAACGTGTGTAGTGGTTGGATCTTAACCGCAAAACCGGACGTCGGCGATTCGATTCCCGGCCGCATACTTGTGATGAGCACATTCGTTTGTTGTGTCTGGGTGTAATAAAAATCACTTTCGTATTATATAGTATTGAACTATGTATGTTTATCAGCTGCCCGCTTACCGTGACACAGGCGTTTAATGGCCTAATTCGGAATAATAGTCTCCTACTCCGGGGGGTACTCATTACTGGCGCACATCCGAGTTGTTACATGCGTTTTGTAACTTAAAATTTAAATATCACTCGCTATAACGGCGAAGTTGAACATCGCGAGGAAACCTGCACCCCGCCGAGATGTTACAAAGTATATATAGTAGGTATTTCTGAGGTGTGTGACGTCTACCATTCCTAATATAGCGTGTTGGACTACGGCCTAATACCTTCTCATAATAAGAGGAGACCAGGTCCAGCGTTGAACCAATAAAAGGGTCGACAGCACAAGTAGACGTGGACACTCACCAGCAACGGGATTGGGTTCTGGCTCCTCCCCTCCAAACCGGCAGCCAGCTCGATGAGATCAGTTTCGTACAGGCTTTGACCGGGCGCGAGATTTGACAATCTGCAAAATTCCCCAACGACGTCATATTGAGGTCAACAGGATATTCGTGTAATATTTAGTGTTTATTTTAAGTAAGGTTCATGCGGTTATGTTAAAATTTAATTATATTGTTAATTAGTTCTGCTTCGCGTTGTTCCTCGCGTAAGTCCCGCGGGCGTTTCGGGATAAAAAGCAGTACATATGTTGAGGACAACAGAAGATAGGAATCTTCTCTATACTCTACCTAACCTTCTCTATCTTCCAGTACACCGAATACGGTTCAGCCGTTCCAGAATAACCTCAAACAGACAAAAGAAAAATAAAATGAGACCCTGACTGCTAAGCAAGAGATCGTGGGTTCGATTCCAATCCAAGACAAACGTTTGTGTTTGGGTATTATATAGTCTGTGTATTATGTTTATCAGTTGTGCGCGGTCACCTTATTACAGGCTCCGACTAGTTCAGGGTCACGTCGTATGTGAAGATGTCCCAAGATATTATTATTACCTGGCTCTGAGCATTTCGTCGATTGGCAGGTCTCCTGGTAGCTCCTTCAGGTAAGGCACATTGCCCGCCAGCATGAATGACGTCACCATGCCGCTGGGACCGTTTCCTGGAAGACATGTTGTAAATTTCAATGATTTTTGTCAACTTTTTTCAGTTCTCAGTACAAAATAATTACACCAGAAAGTTGGAGAAATACCAAATTAACATACTGACATACGATTTGGTACATTGGCAAATTGAGTTAGGGCCTTTTATCCTGTCACACGGGTGAGAACACGGATCATTTAATAGATGCTTTACTTGTCAAAAGAAAAGAAGAAATGCCCTTACAGTTGCCGAATGAGAACTGAATCAATGAGAGAGAAATGATAGAGAAATGAAATGATAAACCATCGTATTAATGTGATGACTGTTCGTGACGCTTTTGATGAAACTATTAATATAGAGTCAGAGAGAAAGAGAGAAAGTAGCAAAGTCCGCCGTTTGGAATGGCGTAACGCTTTTCCTTACGTGACGATTCAATCCCTGTTTTAAGCTGCGATAACTTTGGTTGGGTTCAGAGACATTAAAATTCAAAAGCTTTTTATCATCTTGGCTATCGTAAGGTACAAAAAGTACTTAACGAAATTCAAAATCACATTGATATAAATTATTATTTTTATCGACTTTGTTATAGAGCGAGCGAGTCACAGGGAAAAGACAATAAACATTGGATGAAAATGCCCACATAAAATGTAGCTCCAACTGCATAATAGTCTGGCCGATGCCATAACATTAAAACGTCGTTGCGTGAATAGATCAGGTACAGAAATAGTGGCAAGTCCCGGCGTGTACTGGACCGGAGGAGTAAAATGCAACATTGTGTTATATTGTAAATTCAAATTCATGAAACAGTCCACAAGTTGGCTTAAAGAACGATACATTTTTATAGCTGTCAATAATCGGCTTGCGCGCCCCTCGGGCTGTGGTAGACCGGGAGAAGAAAGCAGACGAAAAGCGAAAAAAAAACCGTTTTGAAATAAGAAAAAAAAAATTGCCATGTTGCAGTACGGCTTTTGTATGAGAGCATACGCGATAGCTTCGGGTGTGTCAATATCAGCTCGCTGTCAACTGCTTACAAATTCAGCACCATAACTATGGTAACCACTGCATGGTGTTTGGAGACATATTTTATTCAATCTAATGCCTTTTTGTTTCAATAATCCTTGGTTTCATAACAAGCTTTTCTGCAGAGGACTTACTTGAAAGATTTTTCTGTATCTCTGCTCAGCCGCACCAATGGTAAACGTTCCTAACGCTAGATCTCACACAAGACAAATATTTGTGAGAACAGCGTGAGTATTTATGTCTGCTGTTCAATTATGTACATGTGTTTACAAATGTTTATCAGCTGTCTGGTTACCATAGAACAGTCTTTATGCTTTAGAATCGGACGATTGTGTGAGTTCTGCCAAGATATTATTAACATTACAGATACAAATGCTCATGGAATCGCGACAAGCGCAGTCTAAAGTTCATCAGATAACTATTAATAGATGGAAGATTCCAGATGATTCATGGCGCACATGTCAGCAGTTCAACTGGATGTAGGGTTATCGCTTGCAGAAATAGACTTTTTAGTTACTCTCAGATGTTATTTTTTGAGATATCGGTGAATAGGGATTTCTAGGCATACGTCACCTCAAAGCAAACGTACGCATTTCCACTTGGGTACACTGACGAAGCTAGCAGATCATATATGACAGTATAAGGAATTTGATTGGTGATTCTGGTTCGAAATCGACGATTTTCATTTGTTCATGTTTTCAGTTACAAAGAATGACTGGTCTCCAAGCCGTAACGAACAGCGTTCATAATATTGAATTGGTGTCCAGATGTACATAGGTGCTGGATAGAGGGAGAGAGTGACAGAGAGACCGTATAATTACATATTCCGTTACTAAATGTTTCTCCCAAAGAAAAGCTTTATGTTTTCTTTTAGTTGACATTCCAAGATCTTGAGCGAGACACGGTTTTGTTTCAAACATTATTTCGAATTCTGGAAATAAAAATTAATTGATGATCTCAGAAAACTGACAACCCTATTCAACGCTCGACGTGTGTGTCGCCTGAAATAATACCCAGACACCCCATTCATTTAGAGGTCAATCGGGATCGTATTACCATTATTGTTCCAACAGTGGCTGTGCCATTTGATCTGATGACTTTTGGGTTTTCCGTTTGGCAGTCTCATGACTAGCGCAGTATCACCAGAGCATCGAATGATTAAGACTTAAACGAGGCTAATGGATACGCCTCGATGAGCTGTATTGATGTGAAGAGAGTTCTTAGTCTACAAGTAGGCGCCAAAGAACTAGACGGTTTGTTAGTTAAAACCCTGAAATGTCATAGTTAGACCGTATTGTTAATTGTGAAAACTGGTAGATAGATTAAGTTGTCTGCAAGTGTTTTCCGGAGACCAAACAAGAAACTATTACACCTTGGTGATGATGTCAGGGACATATTACTTAGTGTCATACAAATTGGTCACGACAAAAATTATCTTTTTCCTTCTGAAATAGCTGTCTCACCATCTGCTTCTTGCATTCCGCTTAAATTAATGATAATATTTGCAGCTAGTGTTTACATGAGAATAAGACCTGTCTCTATAGGACTATTTCCACCCTAAAAAATTGTCTTAGCTATTTGAGTACTATTACCATTAAACGC
>DWUN01002275.1:0-14202 GCA_018249975.1 Passova gellias | reverse complement strand
GCACGATGTTTGTCCGACTAAGTGTTGTCCTATAAATAAATTAGATCATTAATCGAAATAAAAGCTATCCTATCTTTTAAGTTGGATCAAAATGCACACGGTGTGCAAATTTAATTAAAATCGGTTCAGTAGTTTAGGAGTCCATCGCGGACAAACACTGTGTCACGTAATTTATATATATTAAGACGTATATTATTTTCTATTCCAATCCCAAAAAGATAAACGAGCAATTTTTACGAATTCGGTGTGCTGAAAATGTATTATCACAATATAATATGTATTTATACCACTGTATAATCACGTCGCCGCAAAATGAAAAAACTAGTTCAAACAAGAATTCCGTAGGTACCTACTTACAAACACGAAAACTATTACCTTCTATAATAATGGGTTTTGGCAAAATTTAGTATGGCGATTAACAGTTACTTTTCACTGTACAAAAATGTCTCATTACCATATTCACACAAAAGCCTTTGATTCCTTTATTACCTACTGTCAGAGAACCGAACTGGAAACAATCAGATTTAAATAAAGTTATAATCTACTACTGTATCATATTTCTAGAAAAAAAACTAAGTTTTAATAGCTACGTTAATGTCCTGGAAATATATTTCTGTTTGGAAATATATCCTTGTCTAAAATCTATTAGTTCAGATATCGAAGCCCAAGTGAACGTTTTTGTTCATTTCGTTGGTTGCCTTTATTTACCGACGACAATGACTTTCTCATAGAATATAGTTTTTGGTGTATCTAGGTATTAGGTATTTTTATATATTACCCGGCAAATACGTGGTAGACGTATAACATTGATATATTTTTACATAGCTAATAAAGCAGCAGCAAGTTGCTTGGGACGCTGTGATCTACCAAAACACAAATGCTTGGACAAGGAAGATGTGAAGCCTGGACCGGTGCCCAAACACATGGGATGGCTTTATACGGCAAAGGATGCGCCTGAACACCAGGTTATACCTCACTCTTTTCTTTTTCTAGAATACACACACACTCATTGCGATACTCGGCTAACGTGTTTTTTTCTGTGTAAATACGCTTGGCGCGTCGAGGTCATCTACCCCGAGTAGACGTGTAAATCTACAGTTTTTGTAGCCACAGTTAAAAAATTTTTACAATGTCCAATTCTTGTAACAAACGAGTAGGAAATCCGTAGTTTAATGTAGCCTTTTTTTTCTATCATAGTTAAGGTGTGGTTGGCGTCCAGGTCACATCTCCTGTCAAGTGCTAAGAAAAATTGAACAACACAATTGTATGAAGGCCGGCGAATGTGCACAATGCCCCTCGGTTTGTTCGCGGCCATCTTGCTGCAAGCCTTGCTGCTTACCACCAAAATGTATAGCTGTATGTCCATCAACTTCATCCTGTTGCAAGCCCCCACCCTGTAGTCAGCCACTCATTAGAATAATTCGACACGGTGGCCAATACAGTATCTGCACCAAACCTTCGAATGTCAGCAACGCGCCTTCTGGCCAATATCCACTTAAATATGTCCTAAACACAGATCCTGATGATGCAACCACAACCGACACAAAATATAGTGTAGAAGCTAAATTCAATGACTATCATTTCGACTACACCAGCTCCCAATCATCTTTTGTCTTGGACTTCTCACCGCCTGAACAAAAGTGCTATAAACCTTGCCCCAAGAAAAGTATAGTATGCATGATTTGTTCAGTCGACAGTAATTGGCCTAGTAAAAAGAAGAAAAAATCCAGCAACAAGCAGAGTAAACAGAAAAAGGAATCCGAGTCAGAAGATAAATGCTGCAAAACATCATCTGAAGAAAGTATGCAATCAAAGAAAGAGGACAAGAGTGCAAAGAAAAAAAAGAAACAACGAAAATGCAAAAAGCGAAAATGTTGCTACCTCCCAGTATAATACAACAAAACAAATATAAACAAAAACTTTAAGTACATTTACAACATTTCATTGATTATGTTTAAGAAGTAGCAAAATGTGAATTAGGTATCCAAATGTTTAGTAATCCCTTTAACCCAAAGATATCTGGATAAATGGAAATTATTATTTTATGTGACTATCACCCACAAACGTTAAACCAAAGCGTAGTGACCAATGAGTCTTGGAAAAATTCAATATGGACGATTTTTCTGTCAGAAGCTAAATTACACCTATAACAGAATTTCGTTTTCTTAAAATTACACAACAGCAAAACATATAACACACTTGTCTGGGAACCTTTTCTTTTCGTCCAAAAAGCATATGTACTTATAGTATTCAATGCATCTCATCATAAATTATTGTAATAAAGGATAATTAAATACCTACCTATATTTTTTCTCCTCTTACTAGCATTATTGGTACCCCTCATTGTAGCAAGGTTTTACGAGACACTAAATTAAGTGACAAATTTTTGAAGTCATATAAAGTTCACGTTTTAAATTTAGACAATGCAGAAACATTCTAATTCTAAGAGATGGGAACGATGTATGAAATTATTTAGAAAATACAAAAAATATTCCAATAAGACTTTAATTTGCCAGCATAAAGTAATATTAACCTAACTAAAGAAATAAATGCTACTTGCAATATAGAATGAAAATTAACTAGGATTTCCAGATTTTTGTGCTAAAGCTAGCATGTTCTCATTTGCTATCATCTGGAACTCATGGAATCTTTGTGACACTCGTTGGTTTGCTCGCAGATATTTCTCCATGCAATTTGAAGTGCATTTATCCTGAAATATTTAAAGACATTTATCAAAACTCATTGCCTATTTACGAATTATATTCATTTGAGTTCAAGATAGATGTGGAAATGGAAATGGTTTTTGGAACTTATACCTAAGAATTGTATATACTTTTACTTTTATTTATATACATATACTTTAATTTAATAGTAAATTACACGAACACGAAAAATATTATGATGGAAATTTGTGATAGCATAACCTAAAATATAATGTGCTATATAAATAGTTTTACCTCTGCAGTTCTAAGAGTCCTGGATGTAAAATCATGAACACAATCGTTAAAACATAACTCCGATAGTCTGTTGTACTGCACAAGGAAATCTTTGAACTGTAAAATAAATAAAATTGTAAAACCAATCGAATGCTCTTTTTACAAATTATTATATCACAATACGTACTGTTTTGATTTGATCAGCTTCACTCATTTCAGGAACCGACATTTTAATAGTGCAAATTAGTTATTGACACTGTTCCGTAACAATTAAAATTTCTGAATCAATTTATTGAATTCAATTTGTAACATGAAATACAAAATTCATTATATTATTGTACCGGTTTTATCGAAATACTATTAGTTTTTATCTGACAGTTTATAGGTTAGCAAGTTAAGGTTTAAATTTTCTATTTTTCATATAGATGAGTCTATGAACATACTAAGCAATATACTTTTATATCTATTATCCAGTCTATATATTATTTGCAATTGGCATGCATTGCCTTTTTTAGATGCATTTGAATATTAATATGAAAAAACGTATAGAACATTTATGTATTTTACATAAAAGTAATGTAATTTAATATGAATGTATTTTAATTTACTATTTGTTTTTGTACACCAATAAACCGCTCAACACAGGTGTCGTCTGACAGCTTTATAATGCTGAATGTACATTCTATACCTTTTTACATGTTGTGTTTTATGACACGTAATTTATTTGTAATGTATTTCAATTTTATGTTATTTATAAAATTATATGCAATAAGTTATTGAATGATTTGAAAGCAACAAACTGTTGTCTTAAACATTTAAAAGTATAAACTGTCATTGTCAAAAAGACATTCTGCTAAATGCGTCAAGAGGAGAATCTTTAATTTTTGTATTTGTTTAATGTTTATTTATCATAATGATCGATAATGAAGATGAAACGACTACATTTTGTGATTCTGCGGTATCTAATATTTCCATCGCCAAGTTTTAATACTAATTTGTGAATAAAAAATTATTATTTATGCTGTTTTATACAGGCGTCGTTGGTCGAAGGATGTCGATTACCAGTTCGTATGCAAGGAGGCGACGATTGGCCTCTAGCAGAAATTATAAGTATTAAAGAGATACGAGGAAAAAGAGGATACTATGTGCATTATGTGGATTGTACGTATATTAGGAAAACTTATAATTTTATATGTTTATTTATAACATGTCAATACTATAATTTGTTATATTCCAGTATTTTTCTAAGTTATTCTTTTCATTTAACAATAATAATATTATTCCACTTCCAGAAAAATAACCAATATAAATTGTTTATGCTTAATCAAGATTCACTATAAGCCCTACAATTTAAATGCCGTTTTTAATAAATAATTGATAATTAAATTATTACAGTTAACAAAAGATTGGATGAATGGGTTGGAGAGTCATGGTTGGATACTCGGAAAGTGCAATTCCCGAGGCGAGACGGTGCTCCCACGGGTGGAACGACTACTCCAAAGAAGACCCACATAGGCTCTGGAGGTGGCATGATGCCTCATTTTTTTAGTATGTTTGTTTTGCTTTAGTAAAGCTTTTATGATTATTCTAATAGTAGAGATGATTCAAAAAAACTTTCTGTTGCAAGTAGCAGCTCCATTTTTATTTATTTTACTTAGTTGTGAATAATATGCATCATTTTGCAATACTATTATATTATTATTATTTGAAAGATAGTTCAAATTATGTAATTTGGCCTGTTATCAACTATGAGGTTAGTAATTAAAAGTGTATTATGCATTTAACCCTACAGTGTATAAATGAAGTAGCTGTGATAGACTCGTTGATTTGTAGAGTATTGACGAATGATGTATTAAATCATTGTACTTATTGTTAGGACAATCTTTTCAGTCTATCTACTATTTCTATTTTTACTAGCATGCAGTAAATAATATTTTCAATTATATGTGAATAATTATACTTATTTCAGGGTTTTGGGACTGATTCTTATGCTGTTTTGATCGGTGTTTAAATACTTCTCATTTCTTTGTCTATCAAGAGACATTGGAAATGAGACACTAAGACACTGAGACACTGAAAAGTTATTCATATGTACATATTTGTATATATATATAGTCGTTCAACTTATTATGTAGTGCACATTTAATATCTCTTTTCAGTACAAAATTGATTAAAATATTCCTCTTTATTTATATGGTCTTCTTTGTGGAATTGTATTTTGTCTGCAGATGATAGTGTCTGCACTGAACCGCCCCCGAAGTCTGTTAGCACTAGCAGTAGAGAGAACAGTGTTGTTCAAGCGAACATCAAATTACCCGAAAAGCCCCCTAGTAATAATGCACTCAATGGTTCAGCACAAAAAGTCGCACCCGGTATGTCTGCTCACTATTACTATATTACTTTACTAGCTTCGCCCGCGTGATAATTAGTGTTTACAAAGTTTTTCCTGTGTAAATAACGACCCTGCGTGAAACCTAGCAGCCTCCTCTTGTTGCGAAGATATACAGTTATAAGATACGGCTTCAGTTATGTTTCTGTTTGAATTAAACATACTTATCACTGTCAGTTCTAACAGAATGATACTGAAATAGCTTTAGTATCATTCCATTCATACTAATTGCACAATGGTTCTGGACAGCTTTGAAAGGCTTTGATAGTTGTGTTAAAACCTCTATGCCCACTTTTCATAAGTCATTAGAATCTTGCAGTATTAGTGATGTAATAATTATTTTATTATCTGTAATCTCAAAGTATTAGTTCAACCAAGATTTTATGTCTGTATTTTAAATGTATTTTGTAGATTTATCCTATATGTGACTGGCAATTATATACCTTAAAAATGTCTGATGACTTAGTTTATATGAATGTAAGCCTTTCAGAGCAATTGGTGTTGGAATATTGTTTCGTATTAATGTACTATACTTGTGTATACATATTTTTTTGTATTTGTATTTAGGGAGAATTATAAAAAGACAGAGGAACATAAAATTGTTATCACCTATATTAGTTACCTCTTAAATAATAGTATGAATATTGTGTAATATATGTTCTCAACATTAATGTCTACATTAAATTATTTTCACTATCCGCAAGTTCCAATAGTGGAGCCTCGTCAACTGGTGTCCCGACCGGCCAGTCCCACCCTCGCGCCAGAGTCGTCATCGCTCGTCAATGGCGGCGCAGTGCTCGTGGCGGCGCTGCAGAAAAAAATGAATAGGAAACGCAAGGGAAATTCCTTGGAGAGCGAGGTATATGATGTTGACATGGTGTACAGCACCTAAATAGTAGTGGTAGTTAGCACCTAAGTGTAGCTATTTGAGACTGCTGGAAATGAATCGCCGTTCGCAAACTGGACTATGCAGTTATTTGAAAGTTCTTATCCATCTGTCTACGAAAGTTAAACAAAACTCTTGAAGAACTTTCAAGGCATACGTCTGATTATTTCGGCCGCTTAATATACCTTACGATGAGCAAAATCTGTCGCATCAGAAGTAAGCACGAAGACTTTCAGGCGTCAGTTATGTCAGTCAAAATGGACAGTCATGATTAGTAATATTTTGAATGTGAGCAGAGTGAGCCGCTGCCGTCCCAGGAGTCGGCGGAGAGCGGGGAGGCGGCCGTGAGCGGCTCGGCCACGCCAGTGGCGCGTCCGCGGCAGTCCGGCAGCCTAGTGGCGCACGGACACGACGACCTCGTCACCAGGATGAAGAACATCGAGATGATAGAGCTGGGCAAGCACCGGATACGACCCTGGTACTTTGCACCTTATCCGCAGGTTGTTAAATATTACACTACTATGTACTACTCATCCCCTCGCCTCACTCGGTATCCAACACTACCCTCTTCCGTTGTCATTTAACATCTAGTTTTTTAGACTACCCTCATTGTTGTTGTTTTGTAGTAGTGGTGGTGATTGGTGATATCATCTCTTCTGTGGGCATCTAACTATATATTACCTATTAACTTTGAAGGGAAACTAATAAATCTCTGTTATTTCATTTGATTTATGTTTCAGGAAATGGTGAACTTACCTTGCATATATATTTGTGAATTTTGTTTAAAGTACAGAAAAAGTAAAAAGTGCCTGGAAAGACATTTAGTAAGTATCGAATATGATGTTTATGTAGATATTTAATGAGTTTTGAATTGCTTAAGCAAGAGAAAATAGTTAATGTTCTTTTTGATGCTGTGACATTTATCTCTGATTTAAGCTGATATTATCGTCAAATTGTGTAAAGGACAATAGAATTCCCATTCAATGCTACATAAAATGATTTATGATAGTATGAGTTTCTTTTGGCCTTTGACGGAAATCTGATATTTACACCCACGACAATTCGTGAATGTTTGTAATAATAACTAAATGATATTTTATTTTCCTGTTTCAGATCAAATGCAAACTGAAACATCCGCCGGGTAACGAAATATACCGTAAAGGCAGCATATCGTTCTTCGAGATCGACGGGCGGAAGAACAAATGCTACGCACAAAACTTGTGTCTGCTGGCCAAGTTGTTCTTAGACCACAAGACGCTGTACTACGACACGGACCCATTTCTATTCTACGTTATGACTGAATTCGACTCTAGAGGTAATTCATTTATTGTTTTAATTAATTACATTCTGTCTGTTTGTGTCACAAATTACATGAGTTAAATGTTAAAATGGAGCCAAATGTCAACAAAATATCATTGATGAAATAATATTTTCTTAATGGATTATTTGTGACAGGCCTATATATTTTCCTGGAAGACACAATATTCCTCGGGATGAAAGAATTTGCACGAATGTTTAGCAATATATCTCACCTCTTCATATATTTGCTCCAGTTGTGATTTTTCTATACCAAGATTGTCGTATATAATGTCTCCAGACACCGGTACAAGTTTTTTCATCACATGCGGCTTCTCAGTTCTTATTCTCGCGAACAACTGTAATTTAAACCATTCCGGTATAGAACAGAAAAAAGGTAATAAGTTAACTTAAGCGGTTGGCATTAAGACCTTCAAATGCGCTTTAGAACTAAAATTTAAATAGCTCTTGCTACAAGGATAAAGGAAAACATCGTGAGGAAACCTGCACACCTTAGAGATATTATAAATAGTATGATATTTCTGAGATGTGTGAAGTCTACCAATCCGCACTTGGCCAGCGTGATAAAGGCCTAAATCGCTCTCTCTATGAGAGGAGACCGGGTCCAGCAATGGACCAATAAAAGGGTGGAAAAAAATATAATTTAACAAGCTGAATACTCACTGGTAATTTCCACATATCCTCGATCCGCGATTCCGGCGACTTGCCTCGTTTGGTCCTGATCACCGCGTACACGCAATCCAAGTCGGGTACACTGTACAATAGTTTCTCTATCAGCACCTTGCCCATAAGGCCAGACGCTCCCGTCACCAGGACCTTCCGACCCCGGTACCACTCGTTCACTTCTGACGTCATTTTGTGATTGCAACTGTAAATGTTCAAATATCACATTGTAAATTGGAGTTCCTTCTGAGGTATTCCCGGGGTGCTATGACATGGGACTCTTCGAGAAAGGTGCAAAAAGAGGTCTCCTCGAGAGCCGGTAGCGCACTGGCGACTCCTCGGATTTTGCAAGTATCCATAGGCGACGGTGACCACTTACCATCAGGTGGCCAGACTGCCTGTTTCCTGGGCTGACTATAAAACATGTGACTTATGATCCAATTAGAAAATTTTAATCAAATCATTATTCAATAAATATTAGTTAACAAATGTGTTATCTGATTAGTTAGTATACTTATATCAGTAAGTGTTTTTTTTTCGATATAGACCTGTGAAGCATTGTCAGTTCTGACTGGTATAAGGTACAAGGTAGTCGCCTCTAGTATTCTGTGCAACTGACGACCACACCTGTGAGATTTCATTTTTTAGTTATATAATAGGTTAGAGTTTGATCGCTAAAACGCCTGATGGAAAGCATAAATGCGTTCTAAATTGGAGTTGGCTTTTGGATAGAAATGCAGAAAAGGCAGAAATTTTGCTATTTATGTTTAGTTACGTTCCTAATTTTAAGTCTCATTATAAGTGGACATTGTTCTTTATGAGAATAAATTTCTTTAACCCTAAATACATGTATTACTATATCAGACGAATCGTAGTCATCCGCTATGTTAAAATGATAGATAATGGCCGCTACACATGTTTGGGTTAATAGCGCTTACGTTCTTACGCCGTAGCCGCGAGTACCTACACCGAGTATGGTTTCGTAACCGCAACCAGTGTGTCGTAAGGACCGGTGGCTGACGGATTTGCGGGAAATTACGTTCCAACCGCAACTACTCAAAGTACTGTAAAATAATTTTGTGTTGTCTTTAAAACCCATCTTTTGTGGTGAAAATCTTTTTACGAGTATGGCGGCAATCGCTGGGCATGGGTCTCTCCCTGAACACTATACCACTGCAGTTTGGTGGAGATAAGGGTTAGTGCCCGTATGGGAATAATGCACGCAAAAGTTTAAAATGTAAGCCCCTTAAAAATATCATTATAGTCGAAATCGAAGAAGAAAAGCGGCACCAGAAGAAGAATATTTTTTACTCAATCTGTGTATTACATTAAGTAATTTTAACAATTTCTCGAATTTTCACGATTCCTTATTGGATGTTTGAAACATTTAGTGACAAAGACAGTGTCGTAAAGATCTCTAAAGCTACATTTTCACATCTGTATATTGAAATTATTTTACGAGATGAAGAGATTTTACGAGAATTCACATCCTTATGTAAATTTAAGTATTTTGTCAAAACAAGTTCACATGTATTTAGCAATCTTTGTGATAATATAAAGCCGGTTTGTCGTACTACACCTTCCCCAGTAAGCAACTGAGCTTGACATCTTTGATTTTATACTTTCATATAGCGTATCAATATTGAAATAACTGCTTCGTGAGGCTTTCGCACAATATATTTACATATTTTGACTTTCATTTTCTGAATTTGTTTAAACATTTTAGCTTCTACTCCCATTTCCAAGATCCATAAAATAAATAAAAAAACACATAATACTTTGAATATTTGCATATGCTAATGACATTTCTAATCTTAAGTAAAAATCTTTAAAACCTAACTAGTGCTCATTGCCCTAATTTTATGTAGTATTCCATATGGTTATGGTGACATGGACAATAAATATACCTACAAAAATCCAGACTCAAAATTGTTATTTAACACCAGCACTTTACGACAACGACAACGGTAACGACAAACATGTTAGTTGTAAGGGATGAATATTATTGCCCTTTCAATTACAAATATCGTGTATTATCCATATTCCTTTTATAAGTCCGCAAATGTCCACAAATGTTTAGGGTTGAGATTAGCAGGTCAATAGGTTGATACCATGTTGCGAATACGAGTATATAATATCACATGGATAAAATTATTACAATTACAAACGAAGTACCATACGTAGCATATAATTAACGGATCGGTTTGAAATGTTTAATATGTAGTTTGTTATCTTACTAAAGACGAGAAAAAAAACATTGCCTTAGTAGAATTTTCTATACGTAAATATGTAAAGAGTTAACACATTTGAGCAAACCTAAATACATGCATACGGTTATCGCATGGTAAGTTCGGAATGATTTTTTGAGTACTTCCTCGTATTAAGAAAAGCTAATGTTGTTAAATTTACGTAATGTTAAGAAAACAATGTAGCTTAGAGATAATTCAAATATCTCACAATCGAACTAAAATAAGTCTAAGGTCAGACTTAAATATATTGTTTACGTTATGCGGTTATAAGAAAATCAAATTGATGTAATTAATTTATGTATGAATAAAAAAAAAGGTAGTTTTTCGTACTTACGAGTATATCACTAAAGAAAAATATACTGATGCAACGTGCACATTAAACTTTAAGCAGCAGCATAAATGAGATGCATATATACAATGATCCCATTTAAATCAGACCTTCAGGTGTGTTATTTTTGTTGTAGTTACAAAAAATTTAACATATCAATTTAATAACAGGCGTTGTTAATCAAGGTATATTTTTAGTGCTCTTAATTATAATCAAGACTCACACAACATTATTAAATTCCACATGACCCAAGATTTGAGCTAACTGAAGAAATCGAAAGATAAACCCGTTTTTTTATAATCGAGTTATGGTTATTTTAATGATGTTCTTATGTAATCATTGTTCCTTTTCATTAATAATGATTGATAATTCATTATTGATAGAAACTATACGTATTTTAACCCCATACAAAATGGATATTATTTGGTAAAATCATAATTAATAACATTTTATATCAGACATGCAATTAGCCGCATATATTGCAATGTTAAATAATAACGAAAATTTAAATTTAATTACACCTTTGGGCCTAATTAGCAAATATATAACATGAATTTATCTTGCACGCTGAACGAGATCTGTTTATAAAAAAGTATGTTACAATATTTTTATACAATAAAATTGTTTAAAAATATTATTCCGTCAGACAATTTTATGATAACGAATGAAGAATAAGTGACTGATATACGAATACGTCCATTTAATTGACGAAGAGTTCATCGCTTCTAACGGTTTCAGTTCGTTAAGGAGCTTTAAAATCCGTAAAGACACGATCACGGTCAGATTGTGGATGGGTGACGGTCGTATGACAGACAAATTTGGTCACTCTGTCATATTTACAGCAATTTGCAAATTAACAGCGCGGTAGAGACAGCTGTAGGAATTTCGCAAATTTAGAGAAAGACATGTGTACGAAATAGAACGTTAATTAGATAGGGCCGTAAGCGAGCTGCACGCACTGACACCGTTTGTGTGTTTGCGTTTGAGTTAATTAAACACGAAAAATTTTATCATCACCGTCGATTCATATGATTTTCCATTGCTCGACACCGGTTTACCCACCGAATGAGCAAGGTAAGGTTCGTACTTTAATACGAAAACAACGGGGAGGCTGAAAGACTCCATATTTGTTAGAAAAATTATGGGCATTTCTCGAGTTTGAATCGTAAATACCGATGCTTAGTAACATTACATTTAAGTGATGCAAGGATGCGATCCTGGTACGCCCTACTCAACAGAGATATTTTGTTGATAAGAAAACAATCCTTATTCAGCGGCTTGAAGCAAATTGCGTAAATAAACTGTTATTAGGTTAGAAACTACTTATGCATTTATACCTGAATGACTACTTGCAACATTGAAGTTATATCGTGTAAATGAACAATTGTAATTACGTTACAATTAAAACTAGCTTTACCTTATACTGATGTTGTAATTAAGATCGAAAAAGAATGGCTTAGATTAATAAATTAAGATATAAATAGGGAGAAACAAAACAGTTCAGTATCTCTTTTCCCTCTATCGACCGATGTTTTTTTACGTCTATATTGCCGACATCAGCTTTAGTGTTGTCAAAACAAAACATAAAAGTAGAAAAAAATAATGGTGATATGCAAATTCAAATATTTAATGATAACTATGATCGAATTTCGATTAGTGACCAAACACTGTTGTAAAAATCAGAAATAGGCCATTTATCATATAACTCCCCTAAGTTTTTATACACGTTCTGATCGACAGTGATTAGACGAGTAATTAACTTAAACAAAGTGGAAGTGATCTTGTTTTTGATACACATTCAATTTCTACTTAGGGAGGATTAACCGGAACAAAAATTAAAAGAACAATGAGAATCTTAAACAATTATTTACAGATAATGCAGTTTTATAACGTTTCAATTTAAGTAACCCAATTGATAGGTTTTTAATATGTAACGTATTTCCTAAAATAAATACAAAATTCAATGAAAACTAACAATTTACTATCTACCCTTTTTAGGTGTAAAAATAAAAATCTCAAACGAAAATTGCGAATTAAAACTTACCCCGCGTAATGATTTTGGAACCGTTCGTAAGCGTAAAGCACAACAACACTAGCGGTAGAGCGCGCGCCGGCCGACTGCGTTGTATAACTCTTGTCTAACCACCTGATGCTTAGCTGGTGGAAGGAGGTGTACGTTACGTGTTGAGAAATTGTTTTGTTAGGATGACGCGAATACCGAAGCGCAACCGTAACAAAAAAATGGGACACAGTAATTCATAATTCGTAGCAATTATGTATATTATTGTTCTGTATATCATATTTTTTTCTTTACTCGTACTTATCTGTGCTAAGATCTTAGATTTAAAATTCAAAGTTCTGAATGCTTGTTTAAGATTATGGTGATTACATTAATTATAAGTTAAAGAAGCTATTAAATAGGCAAAGTTCCATCTTGATTAATATATCAATTCTTTCATTGTAGGAAATGTGTGTTATTTTACAATAGAATTTTCACTAAATACGTGTAAATTAGATTTTATTATAACATACGTATGTCGATAATAAGAAAATACCCTATATGTATGTAATTTTATATTTAGTGTTCGGCCATTTTTATTATTTATTTATAAAAAAAAGCGTATGGTATCCACTGCTCCATAATTTAAAATATGCCTCTGTAATTATATGATGTGAATAATTATGTACCCATAATAATAATGAAATCGATATAAATTAAGGAAATCAGAATACTGTGCTAAGCGTGGAAACCAGATAAACGGGTTGCTCAAGTCCAGTCCTTTTCCTTTCCATTCCCAAACAAACACATTGAAGAAAGTAGAATCTTTTGCTTGTTATTTTATCTATTCTATAATACTTGATATAAGTGCCTACACTGATACAAAACGTTTAGTAATTATTTTCTTATTACTATGATTATACTTACTTGCGTAGTAGGTTTTGCAAAGAAACACTTTTTTAGCCTATAGACTAAACTTGATTACTGTAATTACTTATAAATAAATATTCCTTTCTAAATACAACACTGTAATAATAAGTTAAAATAAATAATTATGCATAAGTACCTACCCATATTTTAGTACAATAACGGAACATGTAATTAATTTTATTTGAGTCTTACTGCACCAATTACTTTTAAATGTGAGAGTCAATATAAAAGACATTAACAATAGTTACTAGATTTTGAGTTTTGAATAACTTATCTGCTTAAAAATCTAAACAACTTTCTCATTACATTTACATTCTTATAAAAATCCTAAAATCCATATTAAATCAGGTGTTCATTTAAATTAAACAAGTTTGATAAGAAGTTTTGAGTTATAACATCGACTATTCCAATTTGCATGCTTTTCTATATTTATTACTAGCTGACCCGGCAAACGTTGTTATGCCATATAAATTATAACAGTATTTCTTATATATTATACATACAA
>DWUN01002274.1:0-14202 GCA_018249975.1 Passova gellias | reverse complement strand
GGTTTCGCGGTCTGTTATGTCCCCTTGTTTCCTTAAATCTTTAAAACTACGCATCGTATTTTGATGCGGTTTTTTTTAATGAATAGAGTAATTCAAGAGGAAGGTTTGTATGTATAGTATATAGTAAAGAAATACTGTTATAATTTATATGGCAGAACAACGTTTGCCGGGTCAGCTAGTATACGATAAGTGTTAAAATTCCGTAGGAGTTCGCGTCAATTTAACTCACATCAACCGTACCACACAAGGCTTTTGTTAGGGTTCATCGATACAAGATTCTTGTACCTTTTTTTATATTTTCCTTCGACAAGTAAATTAAAAATTATCAGCAAGTAGATACTCGTGCAAGGAAGGTTGTCGCATTCAACTTGGTAGATCGAATAATTAGCTAATGAATTTCGTGCCGGCGCTGTTTTACTTCATAAATATTTTCCTTATGGCCTGTTACCACGAGCTGTCGATAAATTTATGGAAGGGACGACGTCACCTGAAATTTTATGTTTCCTTTCTTTGCCACTCGTCTCCCATATTTCATTACCTCAGATCCTTTTTAAGGTGAAATGATGGCTGTCACCTGCGCAGAAATTTAGAAAAACGTTGCTAAATGTGTAAGAAATCTTTTACAGTTAAGTAATACACATAGGAATTATCTATTGTATAACAAGTTTAATTAAGTCCAAGTCTTATTGACTTATAAGTCGATTAGGGACTTGGTGTGATGGTGTAATAATAATATTAAAGTTACATAGTGTACTTAGCTCTAATTTTCGGTCGTGTCAATTATACTAGAGTGAAAAACCTTAAAATAACTAAACCTTGATATATATTTTTTTGTTTATGATGAGAGAAAGAGAATTAAACTATTAATAATTATAAGTAATGTGCCATATATGTGCACAGAATAACCGTCTCCACATGTTGTTGTGCTTTTCCGTGTAAATCGCTTAAGCCAATTAAATAAAAGCTTTTTGATCAAATTCATGCCTGTATCTGCTTAGATCTCTTTCGTTTTCGTCGGGGCACAACAGCAGGTACTAAAAGTTATGCAAACAGGAATGTAGCGTTGTTTTCTTTTCGTCAAAATGAAATTAGTATTACTTTTTTGTAATGTTCTCCCGTTTAACAGTTGAATTATTTGCTTTTAAGGATTCTTGTATCTCGGCTTAAATTTTGTCATTACTTCCCTTCTACTTCCTGTTCGCCCTTGTCCGTTCTATCCCTGTTAGAATCAAGGTGAGAATCAACAATTTGCATACAAATAAATTCCAATTAGTGACGTGAAAAGTAACTGGAATTTTCCGTAATTAAACTTAATTTTTTAGCTTTATTATCAACATTACATAAATATATACTTTACAAACAGTCGGCCAAATGTCGAGCACTCACGATACAAGTATAAATAATACACGTGGAATAATTATTTTTTGCCTATTCTGAAACTGATTGCCATGTACATATTATGAATAGAACACATATTATCGGCGACCAATTCTAGTAATGTCGGTATCGATTCGATTCAGGCTTGTGCGGGGCCCGGATACGTCGGAGCCACATTTCTGCCACCTGCGCCACGGCCACAGCGATAGTTGAAAAGCTCCCCATATTCTCGCCCGTATCCCGAGCGGAAAACTCGCATCATTGTAATATTCACCTAGTAAACACTTTTCCTTTCGACATCCTTTATGTAACTGTTGGGAACATTCTCAAATTGTTATTGCAAATGCCGACATTATACTGTGCTTTGCGCTTTTTTATGAATCATTGTAACCATTTACTTACAATTTCCATATTCATCGCAGCAGCTTATGTTTTATAATTTATTAATGATTATTTTTTTAAATTGTTGTTTCGGTTACAAGAGACCGTTTTCATATAAAATAAAAGTATTTTTTCCTCTTCTATTTTTACTATGATTATGATTATTTCCACTATGAGCCACTATGATTATGATTATTTCCAACTAAGGTTTTCGTCCTCTTCCTTTTGTCCAGTCTGCTTATTCTAGTTTCGTCCCTATAGTTAATTAACGTCGGTGCTTGGGTCGGGGTGGATTTTTTATGAACTCTACGTACGTGGGAATTATCTTGTAACCTAAGGGCGCTCTAATTCCTCTGTAACGATATTTCCTTTAGTATCTCTCCATCGTAGTATCACTAGATGTTGTGTTGTCTGACTGGTAATTATGCCAGAAAAATTGAATCTTTTCAGTTCGTGTTCAGAACCATCTGTTGTTTTTTTGCGTGATAATATTCCACTAAGCGATATTTAAAAAAAAAAAACTAAGCGACATGCTTTGTACTCGTAATATCTAAATTATATGTGCATTCTTTTTTCCATACCTAATATTCAGAATCCGCGTTATTATGAGCAGGATCGGACAATTTTTTCTTACGTGTTCATAATAATAATTATGAAATATGTTTATACTTTAAAATTAATCTTAAAATTTAAATTTTGGAGAGGTATTTGTGATGAAGTTTTACATTAAACAGGTACTATGAAATACAGTACAGTTTGATAGTGTTACATTACTATACGTGGTCAGATACAAATACATAGCCTAGTGAGATTTAACGCTTCGTGTTTCAGTGGGAGGTACAAGAACATCCATCTAATAGGAATATAGCAGTGTTGCTATGCGCCAAATGTTAGTACCTATGTCCAGCACTATTGCATATTCTAGAAAATTGTATTAACATTTTTTCTAACACTAACAAATGCAATTTGATAATACTTATTTTACTGAAAGGCGTAAGAAGTTGTAGGTATTAAAATGTTGGATATTAGAGGTGGTAACTACAGGCGATTTATACTAGTCGTAGCAATTTGAGCAAAGATTAGTTCTTTGTGCCGCTTTAATGACCGCTCTCAGTATTCTCGCGAATGATGAGAGCTTTCAAGATAGCGAAAGAACCCTACGGCGATAGTTTTTTGGAGCCTTACGAATCTCACAGTCTCAATTATTTGAGACCTAATAATTTGAAGATTGCTATATTTTCATGAAAGCTGTTGTTACACTTGGATAGTTTATCATTAGAAATCATTAAAATAAGAATCTTTATTCACATTCCAAGGATATAACGTTCACAATAGACACCAAGTAACGCTAAAAGATTTCGGATTTACATTTAATGCTAAACAACACGGCAGAAGCACGGATTCAGTCTTAAATCAAAATTTAAAATCTTAAATTGTCGAGACGACGACAATGCGAGGGTGTGAGTCGGAGTCGGGGCGGGCGCTCAGCACTAAATCTCGCCGAGTACATTACCGTTTTCCAATATCTAAAGCAAAGCGCTCAACGCTACTGCGCTCCAGTAGAATAACAAAGAACTGCGTGCTTGAGATATTGAGCACTAATGGACTACGGTATTTGTGAAACGACCTACTTTATTCTAATGATTGCTACCTTTAAACGTTCCCTGTGTATAACAATCATAACCACAAACGTCTTTTACTACCAAGATAATATTTGATGTTTCAAATTTGTCTTTTCAACTGTTCGGTACTCAGATGAGAAATTGCTTTTAAATTTATTTTTTTATTGATGAAGTGAATATTTGGTAAGGATTAATTCGATTTGAATTATAAGATTAGGGCGGGTGGGTAAAGTATAAACTTAATTTGTTTCTAAAATGTAAATAGGCAAGAGATTGCTGGCATCAACCTCGATATTGCCTAATACTTGTCGATTGTGTATGTTTATTAACGTGTAGTTTATTGTAAGTTCAAGGATTAAACCAAGTAAATATGTATAGTCACTGAGTGATTATTTCCGAACAATCAATCACGGTAGAGATGAAGGAGCAACACCAGTGCAAAGCCGCGCTACGAGGACGTAACTCATCATCAACAGCTCGGCCAATCGATACGGATTGACGGATTAATTCGCTTAGATATTTAATATTGAGTATTACGTTATCGTATTTTATACTGCGTTGCTTTTGCGGAGTGAAAATTGTCCAATATGTAGTACTTCACTAATGTAATTATTCATATTATTGAAGCATTTGAACTATTTGCTAAGTAGGTACTTTACCGACTTTAGTCGTACTTTTTTTGAGTATTCATGTATACAGATATCGATTTAGACTAACTTGAAGTGGTAAACTATTTCAGTTATATGATTAAAAACGGGTAGTATATGAAATGCTTAATTTGAAGGCGCGACACTTAGAAATATAAGGGGAAGAAATTTGGTGGTACCTACTCTTAGACTGTCCAGCATAATATGTGAGTTGGAGTAGTTAATTGTGCGATTAACTCCGCATAATTAATCGGGATAGAGATACACAGTGGGTGAACATACTTCTAATGTAGACCCTCGCTACTTAACTACTTAATTCATTGAAGCTATCAATAAAAGCCGGATACGGATATTTGAATGTATCCACTTTATAGCGAACTCAGTACTTTTAAATTCAATTAATATTTGTCATTGTCGAAATTCTATAAATTTAAAATTACATTCCCTTTGTATTTGGCAAATTTCCATGAAACGAAACAACCAATATATTTTCTGTTGTTGTCGTTGTTGATGTCTGTGAATGTTATGAACGCCGGTTATGAAATCTGAATGGATTTAATTTAGCTTTTAACCGATTTGTAAATGTTGATATTTACGATGTTGCAATTTTAAATTGGTTTATTGAGCCGATCAGTTTGTTTATGAGTAAATATTTATCATGTAATTAATCCGTGTCATCAAATATGTATATTTAACCACTTTAGAAAGCCTACTGTTCGGTCAGTTGGCATGATTCTGCAGCTATTCATACAGTAGAAAATAGAGTTGTTTCTGAAAAATGTTGTTTCTGACGTAACGTTTTATAACTAACGTGCTTTGAGAAAGAACTAAAATCATATTACTCATTCTGAAAATGCATCTTCTTTAAAAGTAAATAGAAATAATGGTAGTAAGTTAATGCGAGGAAAGCATATCCGGGCGAGCGAGCGACCGAGGCGGGAGCGCGGCGCTGCAGGCGAGGCGAGGCGGGGCGAGGCGGGGCGGGGCGGGCCGGGCGCGCGCTGTCGGGTGGTAGCTCGGCGCCCGGCGTCGGCAGCGCTCTGTTGCCGCGCTATATGGTCCGTGAATAATCCTCCCGTAATACTAGATGTAATGGTTTGGAATTAAACAATTAGCTGTTTCTTTCTGCCTCGTCAATGATGAAGCTGCGCCTCGATGCTACCGAACACGAACTACCGTTAAAGTGATTTTATTTATAAATCCGACGGATACTTGCATAAAATTAATTTTCCATCTTCATTCTTTTTGTTCTAATCAAAATGCATAATATTGCCGAGTTGAAAGTGAACATAATGCTTTTAAACTTATAGTAGGTATGATTTTACAGCATAGTTACGAGTATTTACTATTTGACCAGGTCAAATGTAGGAACCTTCTGTATAAGAACAAGTGTGAGTTTGTGGAAATCGTAACTGGTGGAAATCCTTAGTTTCTGACTGCCCACATAGGAAATGGGCTATGACTGTATAAATATAGACTATATCCTTATTTCTTGTCTTCCGTCATGCTTATCCCTATTTTTTCTTGTCTACTTCAACTCAAACTCTAAAAAGTCTTTACCAACACAATTATGTGTAATTATTGTTTTACGTAATTTAAATGAAACTTTCGGAGTATTATAACCTTCATGACTGGAAGACCGAGTTACGGTTTGTAAAAACATTGCAAACGGCCCTTTTATATTTGATCTCTGCGAGATGAGAATTTTCTCCTGAAGTTAGATAAACTTCCGGACAATCACGATCCTCTTTGGAGCCAGTCCGCGAAAATAGAAATACGAGAAACTGTATTAAAAATATTTATTTTAGAGGAATTGGACATCTGCGGCTAGAAATTTCGGTCACAATAAATAACCGAAAGATATTTATAGCTTTGATAAGCTTTCAATCAAATAATACTTCAGCCTGGTTTTTGTCATATTCATGCTATTTCATGTTTAGTAAATTGATGCTTATGTTTTTTTTATACTCAACAGACAAGAGACATTTTAATTAAGATAAACCGTAATATAGAACTAATTTTGATACTGGCTATAAACCGTGGCATCGCAGGCGACTCGGCGCGCCCTTCGCGACCCGCCCTTTGCTTTAGGGTCGACCACTTTCCGACGCGTATCTTATCTTTGAGTAATTACGTTGTTCTTTTGTACTGTTATTGTTCTACCTCTGGCCCTTTGTTTATATTTTTCATATTACAGTGTTGGAGTCGCCCTGCTCGGGCCCTTTGCTTATGATTTAATTATATACTTATCTGACGAATGAGTAGGTTGCCGTTTGTTTTTGAACTACCAGTGGCTATCAAAATATAAGAATACTTTGCGTCGCTCATCTGTAACTGAATTAACAAGCTGCAGCTCGAATAATCCTATTTTCGAATGGTCCTCTTAATATATACCATACTGCCCAATACCCATGACATCGAATTAAAATTGTATAAGAATCATTCCATCAAACCATGTTCTACCGTTCTAATATTCTGTTAACAAGGCATTGTTTATTTTTTTGAACAGGTACAAAAAATATTAACTATATAGTGATAACAAAGTCGTTTAGACTTTAAAAATATTGTATCGTCATTGTTTTGTTCTCATTGTTATATTATTCTGCATCGTCAAGGTGACACGTAATACATATATGTATGTACAGACGCGTTATAACGGTATATAACACTCGTATGTGTCGCGCTCGGCGCGCGGCGGCGAGCAGCCAGCGCCGCACCTGAGAATATTGCCACGTAAATCAAATTTCTTATTTCGCCTCAACACTTACTGCCGCCTTGGGTGCTTACCAGAAACTTCAGATGCACCTGTAAATAGAAAATAGTGTTTAGCTTTCTAATTATGACATTCTATAAAATAAAAACAAAACAGTCTACAATCGATAGCGATGTTTACTTTTTCAATTATGTCGCTTAAGTAGGCTATTTAAACCGTTAAAAAATTCTAATCATATGTGACAATTTACGTTTAATATATTTTAACGTCCGAGAAACCAACGTGAATCTCTTGAACAAATTTAATTAAATTAGAGATGTAAATTGCAAATGGGTACAAGCTTAATTATGTACAATTGTGGTTAACATCGCTACCAGATGTAAGCAACTATTGACAATTGGTGATCGTAATTGCCGATGATCCAATCAGCGGCAGACTTAAAGCAATTAAATAATTAGTATTAGCTTGTAAAGCAAACGGTATGGCCGTCATGAATTACAGAACGTAATGCCCATCTATATGCCAATGGGATTAATATTGAATGCTGGTATTCTGTTCGGAATTACTACGTCTCTGGTCGAGCTTACACTGAATTACAGCCGCTGATACAGGCCTAGTGTCGCGTGCCGCAAGCTCCAGCTAATTCTTTACCGCTAATTGATTATTTGAGTTCAGCGATAGCAGCTTGTGCATTTATTACTGCTGCAAACACCTCGCAAATCACTTGTGTTGCTAAATCTAGGTTAGATTTTAAACTTGATTAGAAAATGTTTCGTGCATTTTTAATATCTATCCAAAATAGAATACGTTAGTTTATTTAATTAATTGTTATAAACATTAATAATGTAATGAATGACTTTGAGTATGTATTATAAGAAGATTTATAATTTGGCTAATGTTAAAGTTATTCTATTTAAGTTTAACGTTGATAAACATTTAATTTATTTTGCCTGTTCAAAAAATATATATTTAAAATGGTTTACTACTTAGGAACATGTTCTATTTTCGGGGATTATTTTGACACACACAAGAACAATTGTTTTGAACGACATGTTTTGACGTGGATATTATGAGTCCTAAATAAAGATAAGCCATATCAACAACACGTAGTGTTTCCTCCAGCTAATAGCCGAGACTGCAGGATTTCGTACTCTCTATGACTTAGATCTAGTCTCCTTAGACTTCGATGAATTTTGATTTGTTATCGCAACGTATAAATTTTAATTTCAAAAGAGACTGTAAGGACCACTTCAAAGCATTGATTGATTCTTACAAAACTTTTATTATCAAGTTATCAGCATATTTCAAATGGAACTTTAAAATGGAAACAATATGTGGACAGTTCGTATGTATATACCTATAATATTTGATAACATAGATCATCTGTCGTTATATCTTCTTACAGAAGTTCGATATTACCACCGAATATGAAACTATTATGCAACAATATGTCAGTGTAATTGAATAGCCTTAATCATTTCCACCGCAAACAAGTTTTTGAGATTTTTCTCTCAACACCGACATTTACTGGAATATGATTTAATTTTATAATTTCATTTTGTAAGTACTACTCCAGGATGAAAATCACTCATCTCACGGTCCTTTGCAAATTAATTGTGGAATGACAAAGCACAACGCTCAGGTCTCTTAATGCACGCTCACAAAGCGAAATGGCCTGGGCCGCGGCGCGGCGGCACGTTGCTGCTGTGATTATGATAATGACACGGTAGCCGCGCTTTTTGCGCGCTCGCCTTATATTTTGGTGCTCGTCACGATTCTTGATCAGCTATAGAGAACACTGCATTCCGCCATCGCCGAGCTCACCGTTCACCACTCGCCGCTCTGCTTGTACTGCTCGTCTTAACTACTCCGAGACGCTTATAAATTATGCAAGTCTCCATAATCCACGCCCTAAACGCCTGCTCCGCTGCCTCAATTATTCATTCGGGCGGTTTGATGTTTTAGAAAATTGTCGCGATACTCCAGACGAGCTTCGTTGTATAATTCAAAATTTAATGTTTTCACCGCAGCTGCCACCACATTTGGCCGACCAAACAGCGGCGTTTCGGAAACGTCAGCTACATTTCAAAACTGTCAATGAAGCATTTTCTCTGCAACTCTTCACGTATATATTTCACGTTCAAAATTCTAATCGCCAGAATGTAATTATATACATTTAATTGTTTACAGGACTCTGAAGGCGATACTCCGTTGCATGATGCTATTTCTAAGAAGCGTGACGATATGCTGACACTGCTGCTGGACCACGGAGCGGACATGACACTTACGAACAACAACGGTTTCAACGCCCTTCATCACGCAGCGCTTCGCGGAAATCCAAGGTAAGGGACACACGTTATATTAAACATACTCAATGTGGACAATCCAACGAGATAATAATATATTTTCCAGAACCATAACTCCGTGGGTACTTTCCTGTTTTATGGCTCGGAATAAAACATTACAGTGTAACTAAGGAAACAAAGTAATACACTTAATACATTTACTCTTACACGCTAATACGTTCTTACATACGAGTATATACGTAGTACAGTTGCGATAATATTCGAGCCGCACGTAGTCGTATCTACATGCCACCGTTATTGGGTGGACTTTGAAATAAACATAACGTCGCTTGTTGTCCGTCATTATCCCTAGGAAAATGGGTTGTTATGAGCGAGCCTGGCGCACAATAAACCGCTACGCGCCTAATGTCGTGGTCCGAAGGAGCGTCTCATATGACATCTTTATTACTTCGTACCATATGCGCACATTTTTGCTAAAATAACAAATGATCTAACTTGATCTTGGAAATTAATGGAACCTTATAATTTTGCTTTTTTACCTACATTGGTCAATGTAATATTGGCCTATATTAATTTAATTTCTGCTGATCAATTAGTTAGACTGTGAAAATATGTATAAAGCAAAATCCTTAAGCGCTACACAAACGGTAACGAAACGTACTAAACGAGCTTTTGATACTGAATCATATGTTCCATCGTACATGCCTATATTACCATAGCGCGTAAATATTTTAGGGTATTACGATCTTTCTGTTCAGAATATAGAGGATTCTGCCTATGTTCATCAGTTTATCAGTCCAAGTTTGTCACAAATTTAAAACATTCAGGGAAATTGTATATTTTATGAGTCAGGGGGCAAAGCTTGGATGGAATAATGAATCTCCGGCGGACAGTCGTGCGTGAAGCGGTTTATTTGCAGAGGGTCCGAGGAGGCCTGGGTCCGCAGCGCGGCGGGACGGCATTCGCGTCACGTGGCCCGTCCTAGGGAAATAATACGAAGTGCGCCTACGTGACCAGCTCATTATATGACGGGCACCAGTTCGCGTCAGTTCGCGGTTGTCACAAATCCGACAGAATGATTTTTCTTGGGCTGCTTATTGTACCGAGTTATATTAGATATGAGCGATTTTTCTAATAAAACTTAAATGAAACCTAAATTAATCATAAAAAACAAATATTCACATAGCAAATGTATCTTACATGTCTAAATTTAAAAGTGCTTTTGTACTCAATACATCTATATCTGTCTATGTGTATAGATGGTATCGTAAACTACTTATAGCAATATATTCTTTTGCTTGACACGATTTTATTAATCCCCGTTTTCCTTCCCTTGAAACTAGCTACAAAGAAAAGTCATAATTTTACATCAACATGTTGGAAAAAGTTTTTTTAAGATTGTTGTTTAATGGTAATCGAATAGAAGATTGTCGTAAAACGTTTCCCGATTTTATCGCGGAATGAGAAGTCGCTCGCGAGTTTTCCTATTCGACAAAAACGTTCGTTTCCCCCTGGAGATGTAAAATCGTTTTATTTTATTACTTCCGCCAGTATATTACAAGTATCCATTCTTTAGCAACAATGTTTCTTATTAAAAATAAGTAAAACGCATGATTCGTAATCGATGTAAAAACTATAAAATGTAACGCTATCTTTATTATTGTAATATTTTTGTACTTCTAAACAACCATTAATTCCTCCCTTAGTTTTTCTCATGTATATCTTTACTTAATATCACCTACATGGAAAAAATATCTCGTAGGTAATGTTTGTATCGTAAATATTGCTACTGCAAAGATATTTACTTTCGTTTATACTTGGAATATAAAAACAATGTACCTACTTTTCTAAAATTCATATATGTATATATATAATTGTAGCAAGCCAAACCGACACAGATCATAGCAGGCTGGAATATCTGACACCCCTGACATTGAGCTGGTGGGTGGCGGCGGCGTGTCATTATGTCTGATTAGAAACAGTTATCTCCTGCGGTTATCGTTACAGCCGCCCTAACGAGCCCTTGTAAAACTTCGATAGCAATTCTGTCATACATAACACCGTGATAAGCTTCCGGCTAATCATCCGCACGAATTACACATTCATTCGCAATAACCGAAAAGTTACACGCTTAAGATATTTTTGTCACGTTTTATGTCTTTGATACATCGTTCGTTTAGATTTTAGATTGTTTGCGAGGGTGTGGATTTTTATTGCTGGCGTAACTTTCTGGGCAACAAAAATTTAATTCGGAATTGTTCTCTCGGTAATTTGTTACCAAAATTTATCTCGGATTGTACTGATTAATACGTTGTGGAATCTGACGATCATTGCAAACCAGGCAGCTGCGCCAAGGCGAGGCGCGGTTCGCTTCGATAAGACGAGCATTCGCGCTCAGCATTAATCGTGAGCTTAAATATTTTAACGCGTCGTAACATTGATTTATTCGAGGCGTAATCTCAGCTTGCGGCTTGTTTGTTCTACAGCTCGAGACGTATAGGTGAGATTAGCTATAGCGACCGATCCGAACTACTGGCGTCATTATATTTGTTAAAAGTAATGCGCGTTCAGTCTTATCTTTTTCTGTTAATCTTATTATTTTATCGTATTGTACGAACACAATTTGCCCATTCCACAAACGACCAGACGTCGGCCGACCGACACGTCTATACACTATAACGTTAGCTATACATTGAACACAGCATTCAAGGGGAGATTTATATGGTCATTGTGTTGCGTTAATTGCAGCGAATGGAGCAAAGTGCGATGGTATCGCACCATCCGAACGAGAACTGTAATCCCCCTATAGCTCAGTCCGTGAAATTCACACGACTAATGTATTCACTGTATATTCGAAAATGACCACTTTGTGAATTCAAAGTCGTTTTGTGCGATAATTACGATACGAGTCTGTACGGTTACTATTATTTTAGTAAATTATATTAATTCCTATTATAAAAAATTCAACAAGGAAATTTCATATTAAAATATTGTCAATAATGGGTAAGAGGAGGCAATAGGCTACAACTCTGGGCATTTGGTTATAATAAAATAAATAGATACACTTATAGAAAACCCAGTGGCAGAGATATCCATGGCATGGGTCAGTCACATATTTGATCGGCATCGAACACATCTCAGTATGGCAGATTTATGAGACCCGACCGTCGGTTATAGGATCGGGCGGCTCGCCACTACGAGGGACGGTGGAGAGGAGTCGGGCGGCTGCGGGAGGTTCTGTTATTGTGCTACGTTTGATTTACGCACGTACCGCTATCACCCTTTTGTTTGGCCGAATCCTGACTGCTGTGCCAGTTCCGCTAGCCTGAACGCATTCCCACTTTGTTGTTTTTATTACATTTATCTAGTTGCCTATGACAAAACGGAGTCATATAGACAGACGTATTTGTTAATAAATGTATGCCATATTTTAAAAGTTAAAGAACCTGTCATTAAAATAAGGTAATATGAAAAGGCGTCAATTATTAAATTGGACTGCACGAAAAGTGTGTGTTGATTGCGCTCGAAGAGGCCTGGTGCGGGAGGCGGCGCGGCGGCGTGCGCGGCTCGTCGTTACCCGCAATTAGCGGCGCTACATACGCGGATAATCCGCGCCCGCGCCGCCCCCGCCACCGCAGCTCCCACACCCGCGCGAATGCACTATGTATTCAGCGAATAAATTCATTTATACGCAAATTGTATCGGCGCTTGCAATTAAAACTTTGTTGGCGCTAAAGCTAAGATAAATAACACTAATACATTCTGCTTATTGCGAGGAACTTGCCGGATACAGAGGATATATTAATGTTGTTCCTAATTTGTTTGGGCGCCTGCGGATTACCCGTGTGCCCTCTCAACTTACAACAATAGTCCCTTTATCCCATATTTAACATGTGATCTCCTGCGAGATTTCATAAAAAAGATTAATTAGCTATTTGATATACGGGAGTTTTGATAAACAACATTAAATTACACTTAATTGCTTGAAAAATCTAATCTTTCATAGCAGTTTCCCTCTCCATACTGTTGTTAATGAGAACAGAACTGATTAAAGAGAGTCTTCCTGAATATTTTTATAACTTAAGTCAAATGATATTAAATGTCATTGTTACGTTCCGATCCAAATCTTCGATTGTCTTGTGGTAAATATAAATGTTTAAAAGTATATTGTCTATAATGATTGAATTGGCTCTCAGAATATTCTATGAAATAATGCAAAATTCTATTTATTATATTCGTCGCATACTATAAAATACGTCTTGCAGTACCACGTGGCATAAGAAACTTATTTTGTATCGTCTTTTCAATGCTTCAAACCATAAAAATTTTGTCTTACATATTTTATATTTCTCCTTAAAACTACAAAAAACTACTTACAAAAAATTTCGCGTAATTCGGTTTATAATTGAAGTAGTCATGAAGCATACAGATTAGGAACGTCGGACATGACGTAATTATAAGGGTTCCTCTTTGGCTCGAGAATCACAAGATAGATAAAAAACCATTTCACCGAAATAGACAATTCGTTAGGGGACTGTGGACTTACGTAGCTAAGAATTGTTTGTCATAAACGAAAGTAGATATATATCTATTTATATACGCGTTCGCAAACTGAAGTATTGTGAACTCGTTTGTGGCTTGCAATAAGAAAAATTTGCATTTCAATGTTTTTATAGCAAACATAAACCGCCTTCGCATACGCTCATGGCTCGCGCGAGAGTAAGGCTGATTATGAAGCCAATTCGTGTACCACTGACGGTAACATTTCGACTGCGACAAATCCGTTCCCTAATCGCATTCTGGCAACTTCCCTAGAATGTTTTCCTACACTGTAAGACTACATACGTGACCTTATCCAAGTCTTGCACGGGCACGTTGCGCGTAATTTGATCAATTCCTATTATGTAATTCGTAAGTTTCAGTGCGAGTTTGTCAAGGATTTAATAAATACTAATCGATGCGTTCGAGTTTGGCGTACAATATGTATAGACTTATAAAATTACAAGCCTTAAATGAGCTTCCTTGATATACCCTAAACTATAGGTACCTGTACTTTGATCGATTACAAAAAAGAGGAGGTTCTGTGTTTCACTGTATGATTTTTTTATAGTCATATAACATCACGCCAGGTCCCTAACGGGGTAGACAGAAAGCAC
>DWUN01002273.1:0-14203 GCA_018249975.1 Passova gellias | reverse complement strand
CTATTCCATTTGGGATTTAAACGTAACTGGTGAAATGTGGGGGTGTACTACACTCCTCTTCCTACCCGTTCGGGGATTACAGGCGTGTTGTTACGTTTGAAACCGGTGTGTACCTATGCATTGAGAGAGTGATGAATGTAGACGAAGCGCGTCAGGTTTGCAAGGACAGTGATATTTGGCACTCGGGACTTTCTGCCTACCCCGTTAGGACCTGGCGTGGTGTTATGTTGTTGTTGTTGTTGTTAACGTATTTGTGTAAAATTGAAATTAAACTCGTTATTTATAATAGGAAAAATTTAATTACATTTTGTTAGATATCATAAAATAGAATACATACAAATTATAGTTCAGTAACTAGTATATTAAACTCATAAACATAAATGCCGTATTCTAGATAGAACTAAACACCCTTTGCTACGTCCAAATCTTATTATATTGTCTCATATTTTATTACAGTCGTATGCATCCAAAGTGTTACACGTATTTAACATTTTGTATAGCAGTTGTTCAAATGCTATAGTATACTTTCTAACTCGATCAAATCGCTACTGCCTTCTTGACGGCTCGTTTTAAAAACATTAAATATTATGATAGTTACCCGTAACAAAACACTGGTATTTACAAAATAAACATTAATTACGAATGTCGTTATCATAATATCACTGACGGGTGTATTATCGTTACACGATTTTTTTTTAATACACATCAGACGTAACTGACCATAACCGCCCATTGATTTCCATAATTTCATTACCCCACCCCTCACTTTCCTATTAAAAGAAAAATAACTCTATTTACTAAGTATGAAGATTGAAAATCCTCTGCAGCCCGCTAATGAAGTCATTCGTTAATAGAGCCATATAGCACGACTGGGACGAGGGAATTTGCATTTTATCTGTAAAGAAACATGGTTGATTTTAAATAAGTATAGTTTTTTCAAACTAATTAAATTACGCGCTTGGGCAGTGCTAACGTTTTACAGACAACTGGGTTATTACATAAAACACGTTGTTAATTGTTAATTATTTACATGGTGTTAATAGTTTACGTACTAATTATCATGTTTATATTATGTAATATCATTACGACGTGTTTAGGACACAAGTAGAATTTAAATTGAAAATGTAAGCTAAACTTCCAATATTATATATAAGTAATTTCATACAATTATGTTTAAAGATATTTATTACTCAAAAAAGACTCGTCACTTACATGAGAAACTAAAACTATAGGTGACAAAATGTCCGCCAATCTATCACAGACGGCCACAGTGAACCCATCCAACACATTCGGTTATTAAACATCCAGATGGTCGGACATGATGTGCTCGGCTAGTTTAATCTTGAATGTATTGAATGGGTGTACACTTTTTATAGATTTTGGTAAGTTATTGTAAAGCAATTATCAATTTTTGTGGTTATTTTTTTAAAATTTTGTTGTGTTTAGGCCATTGGCGGGGGGGGATGTCGGACGGGAGGAGGCAATCCATAGTGAAATTATACAAAAAAAGACAGATTGATGTCAAATTCAATGTTAATTACTAGATGCCACAAATGTTTGGATTGCTGGACATCATCACGCATCGGGTCCTCGGCTAGCTTCAACCGGCCTCTGCTCATAAGTCTTTCACAGATTTTTTTCTACAAAACCTATATAACCTAGCACCCTTTCCATCTGGCGAAATCGCGGCCAAATACTTGACTTTTAAAACTAAAAAAAGTTAATGCAGTTCTGGTGTTTCAGTTAACCCTACGCTGGTTTTTCGCACTGATATAATGTCAGTTTGCTAAATTCACAACATTAATAATTTAACAACTACGCACTATTTATACATGAATTATTATTTACATCAGCTTGCATGGCGAGAGTATGTCTCTCCCCAATGAGTCCTGGACTTATTCCATCCCCCTTCTACCTGGTTGTCACCTTATCTTGCCGGAATGCTACTTAATCTAGTTTAATAAGCTACATTGAACTCGTTGAAGGCATTTTAATTGGACAAAGCTAATGAAAATCGGTTTTCACGGTTCGGCGACTTTACCAGTAAGATGGTGTACTTATTGCTATTATGGCAATATCCATATGTATATGGATGTGCACATTCCCATGACCGGCACAACTGTACGTGATTGAGTTTATAAGAAAATCAAAATGAAACAATAAACTTCTGAATTTCCTTTTTTTTATTTTCCATTTTTTTTTATGTAATGAGAGTAGTGAACGAGCTGGCGGCAGTCACGAGTGGCTGCTGCCGCTCATGGACATCTGCAACGGACCCTTAACAGGGCTGTAGCGATGAGACTGTTAGTGTGAATTCAGTTATTAGGTGTTAATAGGAATTAGTTGGTCAGTATTCGTTAGTAATAGGACTGCAAGAATGGGACTGTTAGCAATATTATTCTAGTTAGCCGGACCATTCCAGATAAATTCATTTACTATTTACATTTACCTAATATACTTTAAAAATACTACTAATAATAAACTTAGTAAAATGATCAGTCTAATTGGTTAATTATTTACTTTAACTAAATACGTAATTACTTTTACAAAACAATGTACAATTAAATATTTAATTATTAAATGCGACTTAATACAGTAATTTAACAAAGTAATTTGTAATATTGTGTGACAGTTATACTTTCGAGTTTCATGCGACTTCAAAAAAGAATGTTCTTGAAATCAAATTGTCATAACCCCAAAGGTCCAATAAATAAATTGTATCAAACTGATTCCACGCGGTCGAAGTCATTGGCAAATCTAGCTATTTATATAGCAGAAGTGCAATATGCATGAGGTGCATATTCCCATGACCAACGTAACTGTACAACGTGATTGCGTTTCGTACTTATAGGTTTTCATTAATTACTCGGGAGCAATGACCTTTGACCGAGCGATCTTAACCTAATACACCTGTATGTAACTTCAAATTTGAAGCTTGAAATGCAAGTAAAGTATCATAAATAATTATTGCAGTTTTCGATGTTATTCTCCTTACTTTTATGATAATTTTCTGAAATTGGCCCTTCCCAGAAATTTGCAATACCCTTGCAATTGAAACGAACAAATTAATGATTGTAATTAAATCGTTAACGAATGATAATTCGTTAATTTGTTATACTTGTAATGTCACGGCGATAATACTTTGTATATTTTATCTCAATAGCATATACCTGTATAAAATTGAATCTAGCATCTACAGGGAATCGAATCTAGCAGAGATCCATAACCCAGTGCCATAACAATTGATCAACCCGATCTAAAGGGCCGTTCCTGATTTTTCCACCGTCATTCTAACGATGACAATTTGAGTGTAGGAAACACCAACTGTACATGATTATAAATACCAAAGCACGCAATAATCACATCCAATTAGTTACGTTGAGTGTCATTAGAGCATTAAATGGCTTGCAAGTCCGCTCGCAGAGGCCTGTGACCTGTAGGTCTGTACTAGTACTTTCCGTATTCCGAACCTGTGACGTTCACATGACTTGCTAACGTGCGTTATTACTCAGTATTTATTTTTAATTCAATCTACTGCTGCATCTGGCCTTAATAAAAAAAAAATGAGCCGCCGCTAGAAAAAAAAGTTAGATTTAAATTTCGAATAGAACATTTTTAATTTTAGAATCAAACCAAAACTGTTACATGCTGGCTGTACCACAGATCAGTAAAATCACTAAAACAACACGCGTGTTGAATAGAGAAATAAAAAAAAACACTATTTTCTCTGGTTCACGGCAATGCAACCACGCGTTACCTTCCGTGTTCCCCGACCCTTCGCCTATGACGTTCACACGACCACCATAGACACCGTACGATTAATGCCACTTTTTACGTCGGTAAAAACATGCTAATGCTATGCAAACTTTATCTTGACACAGAACAAAATGGAGGAGCAACGGGAATTTGAACTATTTTTTTCTTTATTAACCTTACATAGATGGATTATAAAAATATTCAGTGAACAAAATCAGATTTGAGATATCAAAGATACGATATGTAAAGACTTACATTTAACAGGAATCTAATCACTAAGAAAAGTATTATACTATCCTATTTAATATCAGTAAATTATTATTAAATAATATCAATTTAGACTCGACAAACAGAAGAAGTATCATAAGCTTTGTACATGAATAGCAAAACTTCGCATGGAATTATGTATTAAATTTGAAATTCGAATACTTCAAGCGGGAGACTAGATTCCTGTACGGTTTTCCATGTCATTGTCAAACATAGAAACAGATACATGGTAATGTATTGCCCCTTCATAAAATAGTTAATAATCATACACCAATCATAATCATAATATTTAGTATTCACTTTTTATGTTAACCTCAACAAACATAAATCTAGATGTTGTGGCTAATTTAAAAAAAATTAATAATTTCGTATCCACAAAATATCTCCACAGTCATTAATCATGCAAACGCCCAAAAGCCCCAGCCGGCAGACCGTAAAATAGCCATCGATTGTCCGAATGTGCCCGAATCCACTTCCAATTTCCTGCGACAATTAAAACCGTGTAGAAAAAAAAAAGTAACTCCACAGAGTATAGACCATTTCTTCGGGGTCATAGCACCCAGCCGGAAGCGACGTCGCGGGTCGCCGCGCGCGCTCGCCTCTTACGAAAAATAATACTTTTCTAGGTACGCAGTCGGGCGTTCGTGTAAATGTACGGTTAAGGCGTCTATGCGGCGATCGAACGCTTTGCTTTATCGTGGATACGTGAGCAGATATAAAAATCCAAGGAAGACGTCTCCTACGTGGCTTTCATAAACAGTTTTGCGAACCCACTAAGCCACTTACGTATGTATCATATCCACATAGATATTTAGACATTGACAGTTGTTATCTTTAGATAGTATAAAACAAAGTCGCTTTCCACTGCATGTCCCTATATTTGCTTAGATCTTTAAAACTACTCAACGGATTTTGATGTGGTTTGTTTAAATAAATAGAGTGATTCAAAACGAAGTTTTATGTGTATAATAACTTCTATTATATAGTAGAGAAATACTGTTAAAATTTATATGGCAGAACAACGTTTGCCGGGTCAGCTAGTCTGTCATAAATCCTATAAACATTAGCATTGCAAATTCTAATTGAAAATACTCATTAGTATGTGAAGAATTTTCTGTTATTATGGCTATTGATTTTAAGAATTTGTGCCGACTTTTTTAAGTATGTTCATATAAAAGATGTAATTTGCAAATTTCGTAAGCGATAATCTTTAAATTCCGTTTATATATACATATCCTATAAAAAGGCGAAAAGCAATCGGTACAGTTTTTACCCAACACTTATGCTAACTATGTATCATGAACAACACTTTGATACGCCGTCTGTATGGTAATACCGATGCCTTATATAGATGGCAGCACTTTTTCTCACCATCTAGATACCGTATCGAGATGTATTACGAACTCGGTTTCTCTAACAAGAATTGCAAGGTAAATTACCAACGTATCTACGCGAAATTGCCTTACAAAGACGACCAACAAAAAAAATTAATGATGAAAATAGAAATTGCTTATAATCCTGATGATGTCAAGGTAGCTAGCAGCATGGTCAGAGTTTGAATGAATGACCGTGTCTCGTAAAAAGGGCAGCACAGGTAGCAACATTGAATAACAGAAGTCTCTCAAACTTCTCCATCCAATTAGCATGGCATAATATTCTAGAAGCTTCGCACAATTTTTGTGCATGAAACTAAACGTATGCTTTTACAATGATTAAAAATCATTACCTGCCTAATTAATATTTTTTTTCTTTAAATCGAACTCATAAAAGTTAATTTATTACTTTGATGTAGATTAAAAATTGTCTATGAACATTTCTCTTTACAAAAACCGCGTAGATAATGAAACGAAGGTATTTCTCCAGATAAAAAAGCAGCGAACTTCTATATCGAGCGCCACAAATAATAGAGAAGAAAGTTGACCCGCAGTTTCCCATACCCCGCTTCCATATTTATGACGAAAGAACGTAGAACCGATTAGACGATCTGTCTTAATCGTAGTTTTTTTTCTTTATAATTATCAGTGTAGTGCTTCCGTGTCGCGAGTTTTTATCAGTTTTATAATAATCGATTCTATTAATTGCGGTTCGTTGAATCGATTATGGGGTCAACACTGATTGTTTACATTAACGTTACGTGGTATTTTCTGTACCATTTTGAAAATTTCCTTCTGAAACACCACTAAATAAAATTAAAAAAAAATGCAAAAACAAAACTAAGGCATTGGTACAAAATAAATAAATTTTAATATTTACAAGAATACACTAGTAGACAAGGAAAAGCAAAGTTTTCCATTGATTTTTTTTTTATTATTGTCAATTTATCTCTACATATACGTTTTATTTTTTATAAGTGAAGCGTAGCCTTAATCCGTGTGTAAACAGGCTCATTTAAAGGCGATAAATAAAATTACGCCCCTTTCACGACACGGCATTGAGTGCGACATCTGCTTAGCGTTCCACTTCTTTAAACTCACATAAATATTGCCCAGTTATCGTTATAAATAACTTACAATTTATAAACTGAAAAGGTTTACACGAAATATCCCTTTTAAATTTGGCATAATACGTGTAATCGAAACCGTCGCAATCGTCGTAACAACTGTTATTAAAAAAAATATATGTCACGCGTTCGCGCCAAATCGTAATTTCACATTTCGAACACCCACATCGCGCCAAAGTCCTGCCTTCGACTCACACGTATAATTAGGAGAAATGATCATGGATTTTATGCACGACAGGCGTCGAAAGGGTCGGCCGCGTCCTGTAAATATATTACCGATTTTCTTATAGCGCACTCATAAACATCATCATAAAATTGTGGACCATATGGTTGATAATAATGCCTTTTAATAGAATGGTGTTTATTAAGAATTATTACCGTGTCGTCAATATTTTCGCGGGCGGGATATGAATGAGTCAGTATTCATTCATCGCGGTGAGTTTACGGGTAATCATTTTAATAGCATAGAATCGTAACTTAATATTGATATTCAATTATTCTTAGAAATTCGACCACACGCAATTTGGTGCGACCACAAAGTTGTTCGATTTATCGATTTAAAACGAAACTGTTCAAAATTTGAAACCGGCGCGTTCGTGGTCTCTAATTCCGTTTTCCCGCCTATAATTGACAGTACACGGTACACGCTGTCTCTTTTCCTCTTATCGTCATTTCCTATGTGAGTCTCGTTCACGTCGCGATGTCACGTGCGGGTGTCAGCGAAGTGACTATTTTGACAATTATGTCATTTGCTTGTCACGGGCTGTCATTTGGTCGACGAGCGATTGCCCTGTAATTTTGTTTGGAATCGTGGAGCCCTCGGGGTCGTTGACATTCGTTTTGAGGTATGGGAACATCTGCGTTGGGCTACGTCACACGACAAACATCAATGGGGGGGTGAAAACCTCGAAGACGTTAAATGGCGGAACCAAGTTTTATAGCCATGAACGTAAAAGGCATTTCATTGCAGGGCGTGTAAGCGAACAACGGATAAAGGATTATGCTTGCGGGAAACTAGTCGCACTAGCTAAAACATATGCACTCAAACAGTCAGATAAATGCAGCGTTCTGTACGATTTAAACAATACTCGCATTACGATACCTCGGGGAAAACTAACACAACTTAATTGACCAATGACTCGTTAAAAAAAGAACTATTAACACCACAGAGATCGTTATAGCCGCGTTGCAAGATCTGGGCTGACGCGAAATATCTATTGTTCCTGTGAAAGATATTATCGTACATAGTAGCAGACGTATTTCTTCAATGAACTGACCAAGTTTATTTGTTCATTATACGTACAAATTATCTAGAACTCGTTTCCCGTATTTCGGCCAAGACGCCTTAAAGTTACCAATAGATTTTTAATACAAGCAATGTATTTATAATAATAATAATAATTGGGAGAATTTCAAACGCTACTGATTCCAAAAAATGCCCTTACTCTGGTCTCCGAATAGGCATATTATAAAAAAAAGGCGAAACATACGTACCGTACAATACTTGTACATGTAGATATTTTTATTATACCCAGACACAGAAACAAACAAATGTTCTCATCATAAAAACGTTTGTCATTGGTGGGAATCGAACCCAAGATCTTCGGCTTAGCAGTCAGGGTCTAACCACGAGACCAAAAGGTCATTCGTATCAGGTCATTTTTGTGTCTACTTTTTGTTGCGTATATTAAGTTATTTCAATCTGAGTATTATTTACTGATATACATACATCCATAACATCACGCCAGATCCCTAACGAGGTAGGCAGAAACCACCGAGTGCCAAATAGCTCTGTCCTTGCAAACCTGACGCGCTTTGTCTAGATTCATGAAAAACAGCAGCAACAACATAACATCACGCCAGGTCCCTAACGGGGTAGGCAGAAAGCACCGAGTGACAAATATCTAGATTCATCACTCTCTGAAATTCTTCTATCTATCATCTTTTACTGATATTTAGTCATTATAATCTGAGTATTGGCAACGCATCGTTGCCATGTGGGCGCTAACATCGCTAACGGCATCTCAAGACAAATGAGGCGTTGTGCCTTAATATTATTAATGCAGATAACAAATAGATATGCTGGAGCAAAGTTCAACTCATATTTAATTCAATAGGCTGGGAACATCTTTATCGAGGCAGACGGATGTAGCCAATCGTGAAATTCATAGCCACGAGAATCGCAATACACTACGACTCTACTAATACTAAGACGTTTATATCTTTACATTTCTCAAAAAAGGTTCTGAAGGTTGTATCTTTGTGAAAATAATTATAAGATTTGTAAAATAAATTTTAGTTTTTTTTTTTCAATGTTATTTCTTTTAATCGCAGTAGTCGAGCTTTCGGTCATGAATACAGACTATTAGAAGAACATTCCAGAAATGGAAAGTGACATTAATGATTACTTTTACAATTATCTGGACCGTCGAATATCTTAAACAATGTCAAATGTCTATTGTTTATGGAAATCAATCGTTAGGAAAAAGTATACTTTGCAATAATCTAAGGGTAAAATTAGCTCACCCTTAATAAAATTAGCTTATAAAAAGCTACTACTACTATCACAAACCACTTGTAAAGCCTACTAACCTACTACAAACCAAACGTAAAGCAAAACACCGTTATGGGGCTTAAACTCTTCGATGAAACACTGAGAAGTCATTTTTTACAATTACTTCGATCATTTAACTCCATTACTTTACAGAAATCGTCAAGCTGTTGATATCGTGCATTACCTATGAACTTTATTATATACAAATTTATAACCTTATCGATTCAAACTTACACGATATTTATGATATACGTAGCATTTTCAATAATTGAATACCACGGGAATACTAAAACAAATGCGATATTATCCTATTAATATGTTCTAGCGGACAGGTAGATAGGATGTGCCTAAGTTCAGCTCATATATAATTCAATAGGTGCCGTTTAACATCTCAATCGAGGCAGACGGATGGGGCCAGTCGTGAAATTCATAGTCACGAGTGGATTATGGGCGACTTATGAGCTATCGTTTCTAAAGTTTAAGGATTTCTGTTATATACGCTCTACATACCTATATACGTAACGTGAGTGATGAATGTAGAATCACGTCAGGTTTGTAAGTACAGATATATTTTGTTCTTTCTGCCTACCCCATTGGGGACCTTGCGTGATGTTATAATAATAAACATAGTATATAATACTTATACATATATTTTTATTACACGCATACAGAATAAACAAAAATGTGTTCATCGCACAAATATTTGTCTTAAGTGGGACTAGAACCCACGTCCATGCTTACCAGTCAAGGTTACTAACCATTCGACCGAAAGGCCAGTAAAATAAACTGTATGCATGTTATTTATTTTTACGCTACTTTATCGTTTTTTAATATAAAACGTTCGTTCGTTAAAAGAATCTGCAATGAATATTTACCTACGAGAACACCGCCTTCACGCCGCTGTCCGGGATCACGAATGCGTTGGTACAGGAAGTATGTCTGCGGTTATTGTAATCCGACGAATATGACATATCATATTGTAATATAACTGATATACCTATCCTGGAATACGACATGCGAAGACCAGAAGGGATGGGCGTTTAGGGCTGCGTTTTATTAATATAACTTTACATCACATTACGATCGACTATAAATAGATATGGTGGATTGTTTTGGTTAGTTTTCGTTAACGGTTGGTATCTTAGAATATAGGAGAAAGAATTGTTAGTGAAAAAATGGATATATGTTAAAGAATACGACATTGAACCAACATAACTTATTCAGTTTTCGTAAAACTGTTTAGAACTACAACTATTGCATTACTAAGCAACGATGCTTGCATTTTTATGAACAATAGAATACATTGGTATCTTATTGCGTCTTATCTGACCAATATACCAGGTCATTCTGGTGTATTAACCTGTGATTGCAGATGGAACTGCAGCCTGCAATAATTACTTAAGCTAACTTGGTTCAGAATTTCGCTACCACGATTACTGCTGCTGTATCAGAGACACAAATATAATCAAGTTAAAGACCTCTCTGCGCATTTTATTTTTATTTCTCCCGCATTTATATCACTGCGGTTTTATTAGGTTCCTCATGAACAATGCTTTTTCCGATTTGTTAGCAAAACAACATCAACAATAAGGGACTCAGTTAAGACTAAGTATGCGTCTGTTATCCACTTTTATTCAATGGCCCTATTAATAGTAGGCATATAGGCTGTTAAGTTACAGAAGCTTTAATTATCGCTAATTAATATTAACTCAGTATTATCTATTCATATTTGATGACCATACATATGTACATTATGACCATATTTGCCCTTCACGCCAACGGTATCCAATATTTCAACTGGCAACCCTGGATACAGTTAGTAACGCTATCGCAACACCGTGTGAATACTAATGCTGTCCGCCCGCTTTGTCTACGCCGCCTTTCGAGGAACGGTTCGACCGACGAATATTGATCTAGGCTTCATCTTCAAGGATAACCTGTGTTAGATCTTGGAAGCGGGCATGTCGTGTCCAGATATTGACTGCTAATTTATATATCCAAGGATATAAAAGCCTTACAATCCCGATTGCTGCGTACATTGATTTCAATAAATGTAAATCTTGTGCGTGAAGTGCAAGACTATTATTAATATGCTAGATTACATAAGATCGGTTAGTAATAATTTTGCTGTTATAAAAATTAATAGTCGATGAAATATTACTGTTACTGCGTTATATATTAGTACAACTATCGTGAATCGCCACGAAACATTACAATTTTTTTTATTTCTGTCTGTCTGGATATAACGCAATTGATAAATTAAGCAGAAATATATGTATCACATCACTTAATAATCATATACTTAACTCATAGTCAGTAAAAAAATGCTCAAATTTATATGATTCACTTATTGATCTATATATAACATTAAATACAAAGTAAGATATATATAATGTACAATGTGTACCAAAAGTTTTCATACACTAAATTTCACTAACAAACTTAAATGCAAAAGACATCAACGCGCTCAAGAAAATGTATTACTGTATTCACTTCGATCTTTATACCTATTATAATGTCATAAGACGACTTAATTTCCATGGAAAATACATTTAATAAACATAAAAAATTGTATATTACCCATACTTAGTATGAAATATTTTATAGTAGAGTTTTATGAAACAATTCAACAAAGACTCTACCTTACTCTATTTTCTTTTAGTCTGAATAATATAAACGGTTTATAATTTTCACTACAATTCAAACCTCACTATGGTTTTTTTTTATAAAATTTTCAAATGTTTCTATTACAGTCATGTTTACATACATTTGTTTAGTAGCCAAACTTGCTATCCCATGTCTATAGTTCTATAACATCCTTTGTAAAAAATATTCCGCGTCGCCTATAACATAGATACATGCTTATAACTGAATATTAGTACTTATAAAACATAACGCCCAACGCAAATGCGTGCCGCAATGCTAAAACTGTATGTATCCATTGTACAATACGATCAGTTTTTTCTGTCTAAGAGTTTACGATGTTTTAGACTTGCTGCAGTCACGAAAGGGATTCATATCCTTAATGAGTTATATGAATATCGATTCACCTAACATCTTGTCGGAATCATAACTCTACAATTTACCAAAACTGTTATAAACACAAACGAAATTAATTGATTATGAATTAGAATTATAATAATGTAATTAATATATTCCCTATTATTCCTCATTATTATAGTAAAATAAGTGGACTGCAATAATTGATATTACATAACAACTTTTTTATTGAGAAATAAAATATTTATTTAGATTTGATTCACCTGATGTAAGCACTTAAAATTAAAAACAAACAAACAAAGCAATAATCATAGAGCCGTTTTTAAATTATATGTATCGTATGCTCTTGCTGTAAAGAACATCTGATCTTTCTATGCCTGCTGAAAAATTACAAATAAAACATAATATATGTACCGGTTTGAACGTACGTTTTATGTAAACAGTATAATCGTTATAATATGCTGACTGCTCAGCACATGCTGACGTCGTAATGACTCTACTTTACACTAACGATTCATCGCTCGACGCTGATCAGATTTATGGCGTTTACCGCCGACCGATTCGACTGGCGATCGAACGAGGCGGTGCGATGGTAGCTAATCAGTTATCGCAGCTGATCAGCAACTGTGCGTGAGGTGCAACGGAGCCGCGGTCCGGCGCGTGCTCGCGACGTGACCGCGGCGTCACGCGGCGCATACCCGCGCTGCTAATGAGCGCAGGTGGACGCACCTTTACACTCCCGCCGAGCGACGCGTTTCGGAATGCTCGGGACTTTCGCGATCTGTTCTAAAAGTTTATTGCGCTGCGATAGAATTGGCAGTATCTTATACAAACCTTATTCATTATCGGCTCTTTAATAAAATAAAGAATACAGCCAAACTCTACCTAAGATACAATCAAACGTTTGAAACGATCTGAAATTTTGCATAAACGTAACAAATAAAGTTCCATGATAATATACATTTGAGTTATAATAAGCGCTTTAATTTTTAGGACAATAATTTTTTTTTAATGTGACTTGTCCCATCCGTTCACTCATTTGACGTAATTGTAATCCAATGCACCTCCAAATGGTCTATAAAAATTTTGACCCTTTTACATCCTTCGTTTAACTTTAGAGGAGAAAAAACTGAACCTCATCAGTTACAAATCTAAATTAAATACGGTGCAACCATCGCACCATTGCTCCCTTTATTCCCGAACGGAAACCATACTTGCGCTTCTAGCTTTTAACAATCACTTCATTTTATGGTTTTTCTTGTAATCGAAAAAAAAGTCGACGATGTCGTCGCGGCACGCGCGGGCTCGCCGTCTGCGTACGCGCTGAGCATCCTAACACGAAAAACAGAGATAGCTATACGCGGTGCGCGCGAGAGCGAGCTAGACGGCCGTATGATTAATGGGCACGACCACTAACCGAGAAATGCAGTCAAATTAGGAGAAATAAATATCGATGTTGATAAGGCAAGGAATACCTGATATAAGTTATAAAGCGAAAATTTAATTTGAAGACGCATCGGGTCGTCTCTCGCCGCCGTCAGCTGCTCACAGTCGACCCTTGTTTACCGGTTGCAATAAATTGATCCTACCCTAATTGTGTTTTCGCGAACCCAACACCTTATTATTACGAAAAATATTATCTTGTATTTGACGCGGCTGCTAATTTTACCACAGAACTGACGTGGTCTAGAGGAGGCTTGACAGTTTTTACGTCTGTAACGAAAATTGACTTAGGAGCTACTATGATTGTGGTGGATAAACGAAATCAAGAAGTCAATGCGGATATTAATTCGTTTAAAACCGATAAACCATCTCGGAAGTGCAAGGAAATTGACTTGTAAACGGAAATATTGTTACTGCACGTTTTTGACGAACGAATAAAAGAACGAACGACGTGTTTATATTTAAAAAAAAATAGTTTCCAATATCAATATAAATACTACTTTATAGAATTTTTTTTACGTAATTTGCGACACAAAGTAACATTAGTCACTAATTGGTTCTTAGTACACTATTAATCTATTCTATATTCTATACATTCTATATTCTATATTCTATACATATACCTAATAAAACTGTAGAAGAGTTCAATTCTGTACATTGAATAAAAACTTTAAAAAATACCA
>DWUN01002272.1:0-14205 GCA_018249975.1 Passova gellias | reverse complement strand
CGCGCTAATCTCAGGAAATATTGGTCCGATTTGAAAAATTCTTTCAGCGTTAGATAGCTCATTTATCGAGGAAGGCTACAGGCTATATAACATCACGCTAAGATGAATAATTTATATGGCGGAACAACGTTTGCCGGGTCAGCTAGTGTATAATAAAGTAAATTGTTGTCGTTAAATCTGTTTAGTGATTCATTCTTTTTAGTCGACGAATGATGGAACTCCAGGAATTTGCAGTGAGATACACGTGCAGACAAGTGTTATAAAACTACAAATTGGATTTAAAAGATGGAATTAGCTTTGTACATAGCGTAAGCGATAACGTGTTTCAGAGCAATTAATCACGCACTAGTGAGGTTATTGGCAAATAGTTGCCGTTGTTATGTATATAATTTGCGCTTATCTTATGTTTGCGTTGGGCTCTTGTGTTTGCTCAATCGCAAGCGCGCGTCGGCACGCAAATTCACTCGCGTCAAAGATTAAATTATGCGTCAACGAACCCTCTGTCAGCATCGCACTGTCTCACTTTATACCCTCGAGCATTAGACGAGCAGACCACAGACGTTTAATTGGCTCCAACTCGCGATGTATATTTCAGCAAAATAACATTAATCCTAATTAGAATCTAACCGGCAAAATCTGGTAATAACTCGGAGAAGAGCTTAATTTGGACGCCATCGTTTAATGCTTTATTGCAGTATATTTTAAACTTTAATGAAGACATTGTATGAGGGAACATATATTTGTTTACTAACATTTGCCAGTAAAGAAATAAAAAAACCCAAAAAGCAATACAATATTTTTTTTATTAACCAACAGCATGAATGAACATTTCGTGTGTTTTGATACAAATCAATTTTCACACAATCTTTCTAAACCTCTTATAACCCCTTTGAGGGTACAATTTCGAAAGAATCTTCCTTAAAACTGATTTTGGCTATATAAAGAATTTATAGGCAACATTTTAGGAGACTAATTTCAGCTGTTTTGGCTCTGCGTTTATATCTGGGACAGACAGCCATTTTGTCACCTTCCTGTTTTAAATATATAGATAGATATCGGAAGGAATCGCAGTAATATTCCGTAATAGCCCAATGATAAAAGTCAGATCTGGCAAGCAACCCAACTTGGGAGAGGCGACATCTTGTATGTCAGGCTGTCTGCACCGTCCTATGTTGGTAACGAGACGTGACCGGTTCGAAATTAACTCGTCCTAGTATCAGAAATGGTGTGTTCCGATCCGGGAATATAGTCTCTATCTCAATAACATACGGACTCCTTAAGCTGCATACGTAAGACGTGTGTACATCAGCTATACTATCCCTGTTCTCGGTCAGACGATTTTAAGCTTTAGCGCTTTGTGATAGATTTGTGTTGGATAGCAAGCAAGCAAGATCACGAAACTAAAGCGCTGTCAAGAACCACGACAGCTTCCCAGTGTGTTCGTGTTTAGTTCGCGGTCGCTTGCCGTCCGCCTGTGCGTTGTCTCTTTAGATTTATATTTCCATGGGAATGGTGGAAAGCCGGCATTCATTGAAATATCTTCGCCAGCCAACGCGTGCATGCGAATTGAACTTAAGTAATTTGGCCGATCGAACGTTGTTTTAAAGTTAACGATTAAATTCATAAATGCGAGCGTAAACTGTCATATACCACTTTTAATATAAAATAAAGAATTATTACTGCAGGAATGACGTCACTAATAGACAGACAAGTTGTTATAACAATAATTGTTTTATTCATTATGAAGACTTCCATGTGATACATTTATGTAGGTATCATTCATCAGTTGTCTGTATCTTCCTAAACATACACTTTGACTAACAATCACTGGACTTTTACTGTTTTGTTTGTATTAAATAAATTATAATTATTACCCTAACTTAACCACGGATTGCATGCTACTCAGACCAATCGTGGCCAGTATTCACTATATGATTCAATTATTAAATTTCAATCGATTGTATAACATGCTTCACATATTTAAAACGCAGACCAGATTTCGAGTGGATTCTCTCAAAATGTCTGGCCGAAAGTGCCTTTTAATTTTAACTATGATTTAGAGCAATTTTAAATATTTCAGTGAAGAAACAGCTCACAGCGACGACCAGCTAGTGCAGCGGCCGCAATACATCACGCGCGAAGGCAACACAGAGTGACGTCCTCGAGAAATTACTCCCCTACACGCTACTAACTGAAATACATTATTACGGTCTCTTGGTCCTTGGATGTCCCGCCGCTGAAGACTTCCCGCAACTAAGCTGAAAACACTCCCCGTTCAATGCGGTGAAGATTAAAAATACTCTTACGAATTATCGCTCAACCATATTTTCGAAATTTTTAAAATGACTATCTGAATAATTTATGAGTATTGCGATTTAATAATAATAACGGCAAAGCGTAAAATTTAGTGCATATATCCCTGAACAAAGACGAGTTACCTATCTTAAATTGGTGGATGTTTTGCAAAATGCTAATACATCGTCGATGCGTCAAGAATTAAGAAATACTGTCATTTTGAACTCTAAAACGTACCGTTACATTATATATATTGCTTAGACGTAAGCATTAGCTACATATGCAGATAATTCGAAATTATTTCGAATCCTCGATTCACCGTTAGACTGTGGCCGTAACTTTTCAAAATTGTTGAATTCACTTATACTGTACGCACAGTACAGGGAATAGATGCTAAGTTACAGTTATTAAAATCAAATCAGGAATATTTAGTTAAACACCTATTACAGACGAGGTTTATTCTAAAATTTCCTATATTCTGAACAAAATTGCTAACACGCATGTTCCACAGACAACACTTACACAATATAGTTCGAGCACCCTTCATGGTGCAGAGTCGAGAGCGTTCAAGTGATTTGCACTTTTAGTAGCGACATCTAGTGATAATATCTTCAAACGACACCTAAGATACATACATTTATTACAGCTTAATCATTTTATATTTATTGAACACCAATAAAAATTGGCATAACAAAAAGCGAACTTAACGTCTAGTGGCATTTTCCATTGACCCTCGGCGAATTTAAAGTATTCAATATGATTGAAAATTTGTGAGAAAGAAAATGTATTAACAAGTGTGCGTATATATTTTTCGTTCGATTTTGCCGACGTGTTTTTTTAATTCAATTTGGATTTATCGATGTTATTATAGAGAGAGCTTTTGAGTAAAATATTTTTATGTGATAAATTATTGTAGCCAATATGTACTAGCGTACATAATATTGTACGGGCATTTACCCGTACCAGCTCAAATGTGCTCCACTAGATGAACACTTTACTGAAGGGTACTGAATCCTGTAGTCTTTTTAGTGAACCTTATAGTTTGAATCGAAAACTGCAACACCAGCGTCGTCTGGAGTACGTTTTGGTGCTTTTGTATGGTAATTTCCAAGTTAACAATCTGGCGTACCACCTGGTTTGAAATACTTAATGAAGCTCGAGTAAACGATAGATTTTATCAAAATCGGAATATCCTTGGGCCCTTAATTTATCTTGCTTGAATTTATTGACCTAATTCTTTTGTCAGCCCACACAATCTTTCTTCTAGTGGCAAGTACTTGATAAATTAACTATTTTTCAATAAAGAAACTTCACGTAACCCTCTGTGTAAAACTTTCATACTTTTAAATCTTCTGAAATATCATTCTATCTTTTTAGACGATAACTACTGCACAGCTTACACTTTTATCTCCTAGCTTGAGAGTGTGATATTTGGGACCACGTGTTGGGACCGGAGGCCTTCCAACTTTAGTATCATGGCAGTAATTCAGCCATATCTGTTATGAGAAGTAGACATAAAAGCGCTGCAGCGAACAATTAGCATCATATAATATTGCCCAGCCTAGATGGTTCGTAACATTCATAAAATAAAAAACATATATTCTCTGCACAAGAAATCCCCACGGAGATTCTTACTGACATTGAAGAAGAGCTTTTGCGCTTTTTCTCAAGAGCTCCACGTCTTCGCCTCGCGAATGTTTCAAGTAGAAAATCACAAAATTCCCTTTTTATTTTCACCTTAACAAATAAGACCAAATAGAAAATTTTACGTTAATACGTTAATAATGTACCTTACATTTGAGTCAACAAGTAGATAAGGTAAACTTTTAAATACAAAAATTAATCTCATAAGTTACTACAACAATAATGTGCGTTATATATGTAATTGAAATTGTCTTAGAAGAATATGTACATAGAAGAATATATTTCACAAATTCAAAAGTACAAAACTAGTAAAAGTCAAATACTTTGATAAATCGACACAATCAGTAACATTTATTAATTTTAAGAAAGACGCCGACCTTTTTGTAATACCCTTAGAGGTTATTACCGTTAAGGACGCTTAGATGGAAAAGAAAAACAGCAACATTTTAATAATAAAACGGCAAACCTTAGAACACGGTGGCTCCGTTTCTCAGTGAAATGATTCGTCCACTTTGTACGGAATCCATTCATTCTCTTTGATACTTTATTTCGAATTATTTAAAATCCACGGTATTGTTCTTGGTTCTCTTGGGCTAATTGTTATCGGTTGATATTGTATGTTTTGTCGTGAAATATTAATTTCATTCGCTTTTTAATGTCTAACTTGCAAGATTGGGTCTTTGAACTGAAACTCTCGAAGGACCAACAAACGGTGAAATATAGCTTCCTGGGTGTTTAATGAGAAAATACGCATTTTTCCAAAAGAAAGAACACGACAGTTTCCGAATTGAGAATAGCATTGTTGCTATTATAGTAAATTATAATATGTATATTAAATCAAGCTTTCACTGTGTTAATACTACTTACTAGAAAACCGAGCAACCGTAAGTCAACATTTCTTTTATGTAATATAAAGGGCTGACAAGAGCTTAGCCAGCTTCAAGACACAAACCGAGCTTATCTTAACATCTACATTCGTTTCAAAAATTTAAAACGCCCTCTAGTTTTTTTGTGCAAAAAGTACCAAAACACGTTAAAGCGATGCTTTAAAAAAACTTTAATGACAATCTAAAAATCGAAAACACTTAAACAAGAATAATTTACGTTAGAAAAATTGTTCGGCCTCTTACAATAGTTTGATGATATCAGAAAATTACAATCTGAGATGATTTCTAAGAAATACCAATAACTGAAGTACCTATTTTATGAACCATTTAAAGAGTGTACTCCGTCTAATAATACCTATACTTTACCAGCACATTATTGAAAGATAATGAGAAAATTGGATTGGTTTTATAACAGTAATAAGTTAACCGCTCTTAGCATTGAATTTTCATTTCATCAAGGATGAATGTCTTAAATAGCTATGAAGGGAGCCTCTCTCGGGATCAATAAATTGCTGTTGTCCCTACATAAGGCACAAATGACTCTGTACTTAAACCAATCAGCGTTCAACTCGATGGTTCATACCAGCCAATGCTATTATTTAAGTTCAGGGATTCTTTTGGGAATCCTTGTAAAAGTTGCACGATCGACTTCAGGCTTCGGAAAAATAATAGTGGAACAGTGGAAATTGCCAATGTTTTTATTGTACAGCTGTCGAACGCGATCTTTGGTCTCGCGATGCGGAGTTTCAATTTTCAATGAATGTAGCTTTTGAGTTTTCAACTTTATATTCTTCTTATATTAATTTTCTTCTTGTTTATAAATGAAACACTCAAAACAAACGAGAGCGCGGTATAAGCTTCAATCGTAGTGCGCACAGTAGTCATTTGTCAGAAATTGTACTAGTTTGCGCTCAAGTGTGGATTGACAATTTCTCTCATAATCCTTCTATTGATCCAGTGCTGGACACAGATCTCGTCTAACAATGAGGTTTTCAGGCCATAGTCTACCACGTTGGCCAGATTAGCTACGAATTAGCAGAATTCACACACTACAGAAAACATTGTACACTTTGACATACTCTAAAGTATGTTCCTCGCGATGTTTTCCTTTAAATTCATAGCGATTGCGATAGGCGATTATTACGTATTCTATTGTTCACATAATCTGCTGTCTCGTTTGTTACTTCGATGATCTGAACGTTACTGGAGTGCGCGCAAGCAGAAGTCCAAATATTGAAACACGTGTCGGAATAGTTTGTTTTCAGCGTCCACGAGAAAAATTCAAGCAGATCTCCTCACAAATATTTATTTACAACGGTATAGATCCCTCACGAGTTTGTATTGATCTTCATTCTTCCGGCTGAAATAAGGCGCTTATTTGTAATCTAACAGGATTACCGCTCGAACAACAGGGAAAAGATCAAAAGCAAATTTACGTTATTAGTTTTTAGTTGATTTTCGTTTTTGATTGGATCGCGTGGTATTTTTGTTTACAAGACGCCGAATAGATCTGGCACATAGAATTGGTGTAATTTTTAAAATCAACCTTAAAATAAGACAATAGTGATCTGGTTTCAATCATTGTTTCCAATTTTGAAAAACGAACCATAGACAATAAATAACACGACAGAAATGAAATAACGAGACTGAAACAATAGATACGTTTTTTTCATAAACTAATTATTAATTATTAATAATTACAAAAATTACTATTAATTACTATTACTATTCATCAATGTCGAAAGAAAGCTTTTACTTATGAAACAAAATTCAACAAAAAATTATAAAATATTTTTTGTACATACAAAAACACATTTCATCATTCTCATAAACCTGCAGCGCAACATAGACATTAATTCTTAAAACACAAGGGAATAAGATTAAATTACAGAGAAAATTGTCAGAGCTCCGAAATTAAAGGGGTATACTAATATATCTCTGCATATAAGCCGACTAATTCATTCACGGCAATATTCCGAAACACAGTATTCCTTACGGCCATCGATTGAAAAAATCCCAAGACAGCTGAAGAATGAAATATGACTGTATCCTAATGTATTATTTCATGCCCACTCGATAACTTGGGAAAATCTATTATAACGCCAATAAAATTTATGGGAGGGATGACAGTTCGGGTCGGTCAATTTCCAGTTAAGGAGAATATATGTTTGATTCAAATGTAGCCTGGCTGTTTCGTATTCTTTTCATATGCTCCATAAATTGTTCATATATCATCGGATTGAAGTGTAGCTTTTGTTCATAAATGGAAAATGGCTTATTTTCTTTACATAGTTTATCGTTTTTGTATATACAGATTAAACAACAATACGTCATGCTAAATTTACCATATTACGACATATTTCAGTTGTCTTCTGATCATTGAATTGTCGCATAATGTGTTATTGAAAACTTGTATATTTAAAATGTTCAGTCTTTTAGTTCAAGTACACCTTTACACACCATTTGCTATGTTTTATTTATGTATCTTTTAGCCCACATTAAATTCTTAATGTTCAATAAATTGTATTAAACCTATTTAATTTACTTTCTAATCCGTTCCAATTTCGGAACCAAAAGGGTGGCTAGTGAGAAGTTATGAATTAAATTATTGACCAAAAATACGAATTTAATTCGAATATGGAATACACTACATTGCTCTAAATTGTCGAACTAACAGCATATACCAATTTAAAATATGTGTTCCAAATTCGAAATTCCGATTTGCACTGCCGCCATTGCGCCTATAATTCGATAACATAATGCGCTGTATTAAATTTAAGCGACACTCGTTTAAACTTACTATTTTATAAAAAGCTGTCATGCTAACACATTATTATGCACTACGCGAACACAACTTTAATAATAGTACAAATACAGTAGATAATTTTACATTGAATCATTTAAAGTCTCAGCCAGTTAAGAATCGCAAACGACAAATTTAACCAAATAATTTATTCAGCGGTCAGTTTCGATGTTATACATAACAGGAAAGTAGGAATGGAAAAGTCACCAGTCACCATCTCAAATCTTTGCAATTACCTCTAATATGACTGTAGGTGTAATATTATTAGACAGTAAAATGAATAATTAAAACCACAAACAAGTAGTGTTTTCTAAAAGATTAAAACAAAGTTATCTCTAACGCTAGAGGTCTGCAAAGTGCAATAGAAAATAAGCACCACAGTCCTAAAAACAAAGAAACCAGCACAGCAACGGGAAATAGTAAGTAAACGTAGCTGTAAGAGTCGTTTTCACTAACTTTATGTGCGAAGGAAGGTTTCCGAGCGGGCAGTTGAGATGTTGGAGCAATTAGGCGCTCCCAGGTGACGAGTCGACGCTGCTGCCTCCAATTATCTGCTTAAGGTATTACGCTCTAACGTACGTACAACTAGAAGAGCCAGATTTATGAGACATATATCTTTTAACACGATTAAAGCAGCACAGATAAATGAGAACTATCTATATATGATCACAAAAGGATTTTTGGGAACTATACCGGATTAGGATAGAGCAATGAAATGAACAAAATATTGCGTATGTAAATATTTATTATTAAAATAATGAAACAGACCAAAGAATGTTTTAAAATTTGTTCAATAAATGTGCGATTGATTAATTAAAATTTGGCAATTGAAAAATATTTAGACTTAGTGACAGATGCATGCAATGGCACGTTTGAATAAAATGCAAAAGGAGCTTGATAAAATTCTTGAATAAAATGAAAAAGGAGCTTGATAAAATTCTTCAATAAAATGAAAAAGGAGCTTGATAAAATTCTTGAATAAAACGAAAAAGGAGCTTGATAAAATGCAAAAGGAGCTTGATGAAATGCTTGAATAAAATGCAAAAGGAACTTGATAAAATGTTTGAATAAAATGCAAAAGGACCTTGATAAAATGTTTGAATAAAATGAATCGAGTATACTTGTAACTCACGATATAAGCTATTCCTTTTTTTACATGGGTTCTAACTTACTGGAAATTATATATAATTTATTAATAACTTATGCCGTATATACCTACTGAACGCAAAGAAATATCACTATGATTAATAATAGCCGCATCCAGTAAAACTATTTCGTCAGTTTTATGTGTTGTTCCCTAAGTGGGTACTGGGCCCCGCTGTAAACATGTACGACTGAAGTTAAAGCGTCAACCCTTGCGAGAGAGACGCCACGCCAAGTTATTGGGGTCCTTTCGACCCTCACAAGTGACATTTGATTTTTGCCATTAAATATATTGTTCTTAAGCTCGTACAGGGCTTTCGTTTACGTAATTCGACTAAGTGGCCTGTTTTGGAATTAAATTTAAATAGGTATATATATTCTCAACATTTTGAATTTAACAAACGTACGTAACTTCGTAATTTTTATCGTGCTCAACAAGGACTTGAATTGCAGGCCCCAAAAACGAGAGGCCCAGATCAGAAGCACTTAACTATGTATAACAGATTTATCTTTATCGTCGCTAATCATACTAATATTATAAAAGAGGACAGATTTGTTTGTGTGTATATGACGAATAGGCTCAAAAACTACTGGACCGATTTCAAAAATTCTTTAACCGTTTGAATGCTACATTATCTGTGATCAATATAGGCTATATTAATTACAGAAAAAAATAAGGATCCTTACCAAAACTACAATAATGTAACCAAAGGTGTTAAAAAAATGTCATAAATTTGCAATAAAAGTGTCCCAGCGAATTAAAAAGTTGCCCAGTCACTATTCCACGCGGGCGAATTCGCGGGCAAAAACTAGTAACATTATATAATAATAAGTCAATTTGCGTGAACATCAAATTTAACCAACTGTAATCTTATTAATAACGTGTAACGCTCGCAACGTTATTGTTAGCAATAAAATTAAATCCGCGTCCATTAATTTGCCGATGTGTAATTGTCGTGTATAATTGCCGTCAGGTATTAGCATAATGTGACGTAGTCTAATACGATATTTATTGTTAGTTACGTGCAAATGTGGTGGTACCTTTATCCGCTGTCGCTATATTATATTTTCACTTGGAAAATGACGTTGACTCGTAATTATTCTATTTTTACAATTTAGCCCTCAGCAGATTTGTTCACCTAGTACCAGTTTGCTGAGTAAAGATAAATATGTTTCTGGTACTGAATATTCGTTATATATGTCTTCGAAATTGATGAAATTATAATCGTGTTGTATAATTAATTAAAAGTTATATAATTAACATTATAAAATAATGTACATAAAATTTCTAAAATTATAATATGTTCGCGTTGAGTGTAACACAAAACAAATGTATAAAAAACAACTTTATATAATTGGCAAAAAGAGACATTGGATTTTATACAATTTTTCACCTCTCTCATTATATATTTGTACTAATTGATTAATATTTTAAAAAAGCATTATGTGGTATTAAAATATACCACCATAATAATAAACGGATTTAATATGAATGCGATGAACACGGGTCTTCCATTTGTCGAGTTTATAATTGCTATGTATAATTGCCGTTGGGAATTAGCACAATGCATCGCGGTCTATTCTGATGTTTATCGATGCGATTGCCTGCAATTCCACGGTGATTCCCCATAACGACGTGTTGGCCGGTTGTGATAGCGCGGCAATGTTGAATTCCTTGGATGCATTATTAGGGTCGTTTCACACTAGCGGCCGACAATGAATAGTCGGTTTCGATTACATGCTGTTGGATTTCGATGACTATACGCTGTGTGTACAAGTTTTAAAGGTGAATTTAGATTAGCATTCTGGCACCAAAACCTAAAACTTGGTGGCGGTTTGTATGGGGTGTGGGAGAAAATTTTTCAGTATGTCTACATAGGTAACAGAATATTTCAAAAAACTTAATTATTACCAATTCCCATATTTGTATATATTTTATTAACTGAACGATAGTATGTATTGACCCTGCAACGGCTCGCCGTTAAGATACATGTTAGTGCAACTGCTGTCCGCCCTTCGGTCTCGTAATTTACTCGTAAACATTCCATAAAACTCGATACACATGCAATAATGCAACAACTGCACTATGACATGAAATAAAGGACAATTATATTTACCTATTACTTCATTTTTAATTAAAATAATAATATCTTGGGACATCCTTACACAAGGCCATCTGATTCCAAATTCACTCACTCAATTATCTCACACCAAGTCTTTCAAACCTCACACCAAATCTTTTAAACCTGACGCAAAATATTTTAAACCTCACGCCAAATCTTTTAAGCCTCACGCCAAATCTTTTAAGCCTCACGCCAAATCTTTTAAACCTCACACCAAATCTTCGAAAACCTCGCACTAAATCTTTTAAACCTCACTCAATATAATACTTCATTCGAGTAAAGCAATTATCAAAATAGTTCGCTGTAATTAAAACAACGGTCACTTTTGTTTGTTTGACAAACAATATTGTAGCGAGCGCCATGACAATAAACATGGCTGACCATTAAAAGTGTAATTACGGAACATTAAACAGACAGTACAAAACATGACAACTACTGTTTAAGTAACCGAGTTGATTACATCGCGAGGTGAAAATAAAACGTGTGCTGATGAAATTTCCTACTTAATCTGCTCACTCCTGTGGGAAACCGGCGAGATTGTAATTGGGTATGCAAATAGGGATGTCCTTTGACGATGTGTTGATATCCTAAGCGAAAAGACAGTTAGTTATGTACTTGTACATAATATATTTATATGAAGTAATGTGTGTATATTATTATGAAGTTGGTAGAGTATGGTCCTTGCGTTTGCTGGAGATCCGTTCCCAACAGTGGGACGTGAAAAGGATTGAAAATAAAAATCATTGTACACGAGAGCCTTATATTTATAAAACCTATCATTCATGAACCAATATTTATAGATATGGATAATATTTTATACTAATAATTGAGATAACGCATTTGTAAGTCTCCGCGCACACAATGTTCGCCCGCATTAAAATTGCATTAAACAATTACGCACGTTACACGTGCAAACGTTCGCGGCGCATCTTTGAATGCAAACAACGATGCATACAGAATTTACTGATGTACGTACACTGCGATAAATAGGGATGGGCCGAGTGCCTGTTCCGAACTCGGTATACTCGTCCGTTGTTTAATTACTCGTTATCGGTCGAATAGCTCGGTTCCACAACCGAGTAATTACTATCGAGTATACGGTCGGTTGCAAAATTTTCTAAGTTATATAGTGATCAATTCCAAATCTATATAAACCTTAGCTTTGTTTGTATTTTCATTTTTTTTTATTTTTTATACTTTTTTTTTTTTGTTTTATTAGTACTTTTTATGTTTCGTTTTTATTTTTTTCCTTGTTTTTGTATTAGTTTACTCTTGGGGCATACAAAGCCGGCGAATAAACTGAACTTTCGATTCTTGTTTCTTTCTTTCTTATCCATGCCGAGTAACTCGGCAGGTTTGAAACCGAACCGAGCGAAACTCGTAATTCGGTTACTCGCCACAACTCGTACTCGCCGCGTCTCTAGTAATAAATCACAAAACAGCTAGCGCAGACGTCGACGCACTGTAGGTACTCGTACAGTCCGAGTGAAATAATACTGAATATTCTACAAACCAGATGAATGACGGCAGCGGGATGACGCATTAGCGCGCCGCGACGATCCGACAAGAGCGTGATTCCGCCCGCCGCCGCTAGGGTTGTCACGCCGCTTGCGTTAATAATAAATTAAGGCGTTATTTTCAATTAGCCACCGGCGCGTTACAACGGTTTTAAGGCGTATTGCCAATTATAATTTAGGTATGCGAGAAAATTTATTTTTGACAACAAAAAAATATTTATGGTTTTTTTTTTTATGCGCAGTATTAACCGACCCAATAGCGTCATCTATCTAAAAGAAATTGAGCACAATTGTTGCATTTTAACAATTACATAGTACAAAAATATCAGTAGCACACCTGTCGTAAATCATTTATATTGTCAATTTTGGAGTTGCTACCCTATTTTATCATACCGTAAGGGTTGGCCACCCTACCCTCAGCCGTGAAATTACGAGGGAATGATCGATGGCGGCCAGATGTCGTGCATCATGATTATGGAGAGTACATTTTTTTTTAAATCACACCGTCCCGTGGAATCGTGAATTATTGTCCCCGTATATGTTTGGTTAGTCAATTACGAGACATAATCCCGAATTTATGGGGCGCATTCCGAATTGCTGGAATATTAAAATAAAAATATCACTACATAGTGTAAAACATAGTCGGTTTCCGCTGTATGTCCCTATGTACGCTTAGATCTTTAAAGATTTTAAAACTACGCAACGGATTTTGATGCGAGTTTTTTTAATAGATAGAGTGATTCAAGAGGAAGGTTTATATGTGTAGCAAGCTTTAGCCCGCGACTTCGTCCGCGTGGAATAGTGACTTTGGGCACATTTTTAGTTTCTAAGATACACAGCAGTTAATATCTATATTATTTGCAATAAAAGTATCCTAGAAAATTAAAATGCTGCTTACACTCACTATTTCATGCGGACAAAATCGCGGACAAAAGCTAGTATATATATAAACTGCGAGCACTGATTAATATATGGTGATGAGGTAAATGAGCTTTTACTAGTCTTGCATTGATCGCATACGTAATGAAGATTATGTAGATGGTCGGAGAGAGATAAATAATAAGTATTGAAAAAAATAACAAAACAATAAACAAAAATCAAGGAACATCGAATTAGTTGCAGCAGCGCCTCTAAAAGGCTTACTACAGTCATTTCGCGTTGGTAGACGGGAAGCCATTTTCGCACTAAGAGTTCTCAACTCGTTCACGGAGGAACTGAATGGCAATATTGAAGCTACCGTCACACCACGAGCGAGCGAGCGAGCGATGAGAGGACACTATATCTCTATCTTTACTACACCGGGTGGCCGTATTCAACTTTATCTAAGACATAATTACTGTTACTTTCACGTCACGTTTGTAAGGACAGAGATATTTGGCACTAGGTGCTTTCTGCCTACCCCGTTAGGGACCTGGCGTGATGGTATAATAATAATAATTACCGTGTTATAGACGAGACAAAAACTTCAATAGTACGTATAATACTGTTAGATGATTTTGATCTTAATAATGGCATGTGTCACTGAACAAATTTCTAATATTTGTACCTATGTTAAAAAAATACTGGCAGTTTTTTGTGACATTACTTCATATGTATAATGGGGAACGAACAACGCTATGATATACATATATAGCAACTTTAACGTTTATTAAGTGTGCATTAACAGAGTAGGAATAAAGAAAAACAACTGAAATTTCAATAAGCCAAATGCCATCCTTCTGTGGCCCTAGCACGAACCTCTAGCGACAAAGTATTCGTACGGTAAATGGTAAAAAATGTATGAAAAATGTACA
>DWUN01002271.1:0-14206 GCA_018249975.1 Passova gellias | reverse complement strand
ACGTAACTGGTGAAATGTGGGGGTGTACTACACTCCTCTGCCTACCCCTTAGGGGATTACAGGCGTGATGTTACGTTAAAGTCATAATAAACAGGAGCATATGATTTTGAAGTCAAAATAACGAACATTTCCTAAAACTAGTCTACGCTCTTAAGTTGCGCCTTCATATTATTTCATTAAAGTTATAATTTGACAAATTTGTAATAATACAAACTGACCGACTTTCTAATCAATCTCCTAAACGTACCAAGGCCAGATGATTTTACGAGGTAAAGATTAATGATAACATAAAACGTATACATGTCAGTATCTATACGTACCGTAATTAGTAAAAAGCTTTAAAATTTACATGATTAAAAAAAACAGTCTTGTTACTATAGTGATGAAAAAAATCTATGAAAAGACGAACAAATAGTACTTCTGTAACATCTTGGTTATTGATTACATTGGTTGCAAAATAAAGCTGAAAATATGAGATGCCTGCAGCCAGCAGCCGGATTTGAACCCGCGATGTTTGAGCAATTTATGCCTACATTGCTTAAAGTACTGTAATATCACGCCACTATTTTATTTGTCCTCTTCTTACTATTTCTTAGAAATATTTTCAAATACTACATCAGTAAGGAAGAATTGTAAGTCTAATTAAAAATAATTGATTGAATAGAAATTCGGGAAGGCATTTAATACCATAAAACGGGGGACTTACCGGATTGAAACCATCCGACCACTAAAACTAATAATATGAACGCATTGGTTGGTTGCATTTTTACATAAATTTGGGGCGGTCCGTCCTTAGAATAATATCACAGTAGATCACAATTTTTAGCAATGGCACTAATATAGCTGATATTTCGTTGGTGCAGCTTCAACGTCGCTCGGAGAACTGTGCTCACGAGAGCTGATGGTGGCGAGTGGCGTCGCGCGTTCGCTCGTTGCATAAGTACCGGGCACTGTTGATACAGATTATCTTTTGGCGGACACCAACGCCGATACTTTCCCTGCATTTTTTCGCTTAACTGTGTTCGATTATATCATTTGCAGGGCATCAATCAAAGTAATTAAGAACACATATCACATTTCTTGGTAACTCGCGAACACTTTAAGCTTCGCAAGCAAGCAGCGAAAAAAATGCGTATTATATGATGAATATATACATTTTTTTTTTTAGATATTTAGCACTTGGTGCTTTCTACCTACCCCTTTAGTGACCTTACGTCATGGTATTATTTTTTTTGTACGAGTATTTCGACAGTGGATCACACTATTAACATGCGTAACTTGCGTAACATGCGTACTTTTCTTTTTATCTATTTATACCAATTACCTGGTACAAAAGCTGTAATTACCTATTCTATGTTATATAGACTTCACTCAGACGCTATACTAAAATTAAAGTCCGTCTTTCTAAGTGACGTTCAATGAGTTATCGCGTTTCACAAAAGCGTATTCTCAGTGTTATTTTGCCTACGGATATCCCTTTTTCTATCGGTAAGCCACAGTACTGGTTTCTTTGATGTAATTGATATTTTAACGGTGTTACACATAGAGAAGACCTGACGATCCGCGACCTGTGATCCCGTCCGCGCGCTGTTTAACGCTGTCGGACAGAGGCGTCCTTGGCGTGTGCGGCAATCGTCGAACTCACCGCGCATTTTTGCACTGACCGGCGGCAAGTCACAAAAACTTCATAAGATACGGGTTTAAATAAATAACTGTTAATGAAATCGATTCATACTGGTAGACATGTGCAGACTTCAGATAATTTCACAGAATCCCGTACATATTATATCATAAAGTAAAAGGGAGGCCAAACAGATGGAATCTGTCCCATTTAAAATTAAAGCTTATCTTGACATTGACAAATTCAATTTCTCACATGTTGTTTTGACACCTGGTTTAAGTTAAAAAAAAAATTTTAATTACCATATAAAATCTCGAATACGTCTGTACTCAATTAAATAATTGTGAATAAAATAAAGATAAATAAATTAATAATTAAATATAAGTACATATGTTTATTAAAAACAATCTAAAGTAGGTGTTTCCTGATTAAAGCATGCCAAAAATAGAGGAGAGGCCGAAACCTAAAGTGCTTCTGGAGGAATTCCGCGTTAAGGTTATTCACTTACAAAATTATATTACTTGCAAAAAAATACTGTTTTTATGCTATTACAGGATTTAAACAGTCTCTTTTTACAATTTATAAAACTGTAAATTACATATTTGGTGGTTTGACCTGCCACTCATTAATCACTTAACACTTATACTATTCTTGAGATCCCGAGTGCCTATGCGCGTGTAGAAATCAAAGTCGGATAAATATAATATTCACTTTACATGCTTTAGACAGACTCAATTTATTATAGAAAATACATTGGTTTATGAACTGGAGTTGGTTTCCGATTCCTTGATGAGAATATAGCAAGTCTTTCTCTAAACTCATAATCTACAGTTTTATTTTTACATTGTAATTTCAAATATTGACATGACAAAGCTGGCTATCCGTATCAAAGGGGTTTGCTATATAAAAATACAATCCGCCACACATATTATATACTCTATAATTCCTGCTTATTTACTATTAATATAAATCTTTCAGAATGCTCCTGAAGATTATGGGATGGCCGATGAAATATGGAATTTCAAAAAATTTATAAAGTCATTTCGCATTGTCATCGTTCGTATGGACAATTTTGAAATGGAATACGATTTAATTGGCATACAGCCTGCTTTCGCAAATGCATTCCGAAGACTGATGCTGAGTGAAGTCCCCAGCATGGCAATAGAAAAAGTGATGATAAGGAACAACACATCTATCATACAAGATGAAGTGTTGGCCCATAGATTAGGACTGATTCCTCTCAAAGCTGATCCGAGGTTATTTGAATATCGTCCTGAAGGTATAAAAATTATATATTTGTAAATGTTCGTTTATACTATACAGAACTCAAGTTATAAAAGTTACTATGTGAACACACTACACATAGCAGACAATTTAGTTCTCTCTTATATGGACTCATAATAATGTGGATTAATGTAATGTTGACACACTTCGAGCCTAATAACAAATCCCATATTTTATTGTTCCACTATTGGGCACAGGGCTTATCTAATTATGGGATAGTTCTAGAGAACATTATAGATAAAACTATATAACTTACCTCATAATTTTTATCAGCACAGGTAAATAACAGTAAATTTAATTTGGATTAAAATGCATACATATCTTCGAACTTAATTTAGCTACTGATTATGAAGCGGTAGGCAACCAGACACTCCATGGACGCTATGTTACATGAAGAAGCTTAAAATTTAGAAAACAATGTCGAAAAAAAATTTTATTATTTCAGGTGCAACAGAAGGTACTGAATTTGACACGCTGGAGTATTCACTTAAAGTAAAATGTACCACAAATAAGTCACAGCCTAAAGAATCTTACCGAGCCGAGGACCTATATGAAAATCATAGTGGTAAACATGTGCTTATCCAATTTATATTCCCTATCCAGCCAGTTTTTGTTTAAATTGTGATCTCTCACAGGTTTAGGCAAGTTAAGTGTATCACTGTAAGCACTAATCGGTATTGAGCATTGACTAATCAAATGTAGACCTATAATAATTATGATATTTTAAGATACTCGCACATATACCAACCTGATTCCATACTAGGGAAAAACTGTACTATGGTGACCAGACCACTGATAAACAGACATAGATATGTACTATATTATAGAATTACTAAGTGAATTCATCACAACAGTCCCATTCCTACAGCCCTGTTAAAGGTTAGTTGCAGAGTCCATGAGCAGCAGCGGCCGCTTGTCTCTGATTTTTGCTCATTTACATAAAAAAACAAGCAATATTTTAACAAATGTTAGTTCCATCATATTTTATTATCTGAAATATTGTCTGGATTGCAATATGTTTATGGTAAGGACACCCAGTATGTGTAGCCCTTTAGATTACTATTATTATTACTATACCATTATGCCTGGTGCCTAACAGGGATAGTTATAAATAGTGCTTTTTTGCAGTGTATTCATCGCAATTAAAGTGGTCTCCAATTGGTAACCAAGCGTCGGTTTACAAGGAAACTGATGTCGGCCCTGTTCACAATAACATTCTTATATCAAAAATGAGGCCTGGGCATGAGCTGGATCTCCATTTAGTTGCAGTCAAGGGCATAGGCAAAGACCATGCAAAATTTTCACCAGTAGGTTAGTATGATTCAACAAATACATGCATTTTAAAAGTTACAATTTTTTTTTTGACAAATTTCAAAGATTTGAATTTTACTTTTTGTAGTATCATGTTAGTTGAACATTGCCAGAGCTCTATAACAGTAACTAGATCGAAGTTTTTAGTTGCCGAAATCTACCAAGCTACACTTGGCTATGACTTTCATAATTTCGAAAGTAATCCATGGCCAATAATGACAGGATATAAATGTTAAATAAACAATAATACATTACAAACCTATTGTTAACTGTTATGAATGTTTAGCAACAGTGCCTCGGCTAATTATGGACAGAGAAAATAGGTTAGAATACAGCCTAAACATGGCTTTCCCACAGGCCACAGAATCATATGATTCTACATTCCGATATACAAAGTGGCATAATTATTGCAAAACTACCATTATTTTCTATAACAAACCATCCAAAATCTCAATCTGGCAAAATATCTAGCCTGACACGTAAGGAAATCATCCTGATAGCTAATGTGAACTATTTACTTACATGCAATACTCTTTAATGCCAATTAATACTAAGCCTGTTTTATTTTAGCTACTGCATCTTATCGTCTACTGCCTGATATAACATTAACGCGCAAAGTAAGTGGAAATGAAGCAACTTTATTACAAAGCTGTTTCTCTCCGGGAGTTATCGGTATAAATTCAGAAGGCACAGCATTCGTCCGAGAAGCACGTTATGACAGCTGCAGTAGGAATGTATATAGATATGATGACATCAAGGATGCTGTTATACTTAGCCGCATAAGAGATCATTTTATATGTAAGTTAACACAGATGTGGTGTCATGTCATATATTGTAAAGCTTTGCAAAAGAACTTTAAATCCAGACACAAAAATTAATATCAATCATGGAACTAACTTATTAACCAGATCTATGTTATATAGAAATTTTGTTGTGATAACAAAAATATTAATACATAGAAATGTATTTAAACATAAATGTATTGTTTGTTGCAGTCAATGTGGAGTCTGTTGGGGCAATGCCTCCTAATGTTATATTTGTAGAAGCTGTGAAAATTCTAAGAGACAAGTGCAAGTCTTTACTAGATGAATTGAATAATTTCAAATGATCAATATGCTATTAAATTGCATACCTATTTACAACTTTTTTATTTCATTTAAACATGTACAATTTTTACATTCTACCTACCTTTTTGTAGTTCCAGACATTACAATATACAAAACTCAAAGGTTTAAATAAAATATTGTTACAGAAATAAAGTGAATATATATTTTCTTAAATTACAAACCACGATGACTTAACATTACAGCAGAATAAAATCAATTCTTACAATAACCAACACTAGATTATTTAACACTAAATATTTTACATCATCTAGAATGAATATTTACAATAATCTAAAATACTTACAATCTACTTAGAAAGACTGTCTACATACACAAGGTAAAGGCTATCAAAAGGCTTAAGCAATATAGTACCCCGATATTAAGTACCTACACAAGTTGTGTATCTAACATCAGCAAACTGTTTGCCCTAAAACCATTTTAACCTTTATCTCTTCAAAGCACGATTTTTTTTGTGGTATTTATTAATAGAGGAATGAAGTGCCATTCTTATTATTATCAATATTATTATCTTATGCTACACACACCTATGAGACTTACGAGGGTCATCCAGGTTATGGTTTATATGAAAGCTTGTTAATTGATGCAAGTATTCCTCCTTTACGAGGATTGCTAGGGTCTAGACATTAACAGGCTACTCATTTCAAATGGAGCTACAGCTACAAGAATAAATTATACAATTAAGACACTATCCTTATATTGCTAGCAGCTAGTTATACGAGATGGTGATCACCATAGGCTTTAGCAGGGTGTGCAAGGGAGTGCACTTGTGCATATATTCTTCTTATATAATATAAATCTTAATTAATTAGTTAAGATACACTTTTTATTTTTTTAAGTTTTAATAAATATATAATAATATTATATAATATTATACGTAACACCACACCTGTTATCCCCGAAGGGGTAGGCAGAGGAGTGTAGTACACCCCCACATTTCACCAGTCACGTTACGTCCCACAATGGAATAGGTGGTGAGCCTATTGCCATACATCGGGCACACATCCAGACTCTGAGTCACTACTAGAAATTCTAAATTAGAAAAATTCCAGCAGTACCCCACCCGGGATTTGAACCCAGGACCTTCCGATCAGCAGTCGCGCTAGCAACCGCACGACCAAAGAAAAGTTGTAGAAAAGTTCCATTCTGTACATTGAATAAAAACTACACCTATATTATACATGAAAATGGATTGATGATCTCGTAAAAACAATGTTTGTTATGAAAATGATAACATACAAGCAAACCCCGAGAGCTTAGTCTAAGTATACGAATATGCAAAAATTATTGATAATTAATATTATTACGTATTATTAGCTGTATTAGTTATTCTAAAAATGTTATTTAATCAAACATTAACATACTGAAATAGGTGGAATATAGAGAACTCTAGTTTAACCCAAAAAATTGCCCGACCTACATGAATTTACAAATAAAAAATGTAAAATTTAAAGGCTCCACGTCCAACAGTGGATTCTTAAAGGCTGTTGAATGAATAACTTAAACGAACGCAAATATTTTATAACAGTTACGAATATTAATAATTAATAAAAGGTGATCGATATCTTTCTTTACTTCAAGTTGTGGAGATACAAATAAGAAATTCATAACTCTACATTATTTATTTGCTGCTTATTACAATACGCGGACTTAACCCTTATTGACATTTTCCACGTGTCAACCTTTGATGAGGGTGAAACCTCGTGACAGGCGTCATAAATGGACGGAAAACAAAAATAAACTGTAATAAAATGTATACTTTAACGTACAATATTTCTCATTAAGCTTCATATAATATGTGAATACCACGACAATATTACCTAACAATACGTATAGATTTCAATTCGTTTAAAAAAGGAACGTAAAATTTTTAAAATTCTTTTTTATTAACTGTATAAAGTAATGCAACTTCAGCATTAGTAATGTTGCTGAAGTCGCGCAGTTTCAGTTACGTTTGCGGATAATATTGCGTAATCTGATCTACGGAGTCTCATGCGCAGCGGTTGTTGTGACCTCATTGATACTAATCAAATGATTTATGACTTTTTACTGCGAGCTGGGACAATTCCACACACGGCGATCAGATTCCAAATTAGGCAACTATATGCCTGTGTATTGTAACCGGACAACTGATAAACATGTATAATATTTATGTACATAGTTTTATTTCCTAGAAAGAATAAACAAATGTGCTCATCACACAACAAATGTTTATTCTGGTTGGCAATTGAACCATGATGAGGGGAATTTAGCAAAGCAGATTTCTTCATATTTATCTAAGTTATGAAGTCAGCCTATAGGTACTTGACCAGCATGGTTAACTATGGTTTCATTATGAGAATAGTCCCTGTCCAGTAATGGAACAATTGAAGTATTGAAAAATACTTTGCTTTAAACTAACCGCCTTGTGTGTTCATTTGTAGTTTTCAAACCATAATGCTAATTTACTTTACGAATATATCGGTTATTTTCATATTTCTAAGCATAATCTAGAATTCTGTTAAAATGGGTTATGTTACGATACAATGTAGACTCCATTGTATTCTTAGAAAAGTACACTTATGGGGGACGTACATCAATAACTTACGCAAGAGAATATACCCTGAAAATTGTAGAGACGCATTTTAGTTGTATTGTGTGTATACAATAGTAGCGAAATGTTTCAACTGAGCTTATATATTATAAGAGAATAATACGAAGATTGTATGGGCCCATTTAGAGTATTGTGAAATACATATTTTTTTCATGATATGTAGAGTTTATAATATCCTAAGTCAACGACTATTCTCTACAATTATTTGTCTGAGTTTGGCCTGTTAAGAATAAATTTTACATACATTATTGTAAAAGGCTTGATACAGAATAGGCTAGAGGCATAGATTAACAAAATATATTTGTTAAATGCAGTTCATTGAATGTTTATTTTATTCCGTTTTTGTACAGTTCAAATACCACGTGCATTGCCGCTTTCATCCACCGTTTTGTATGCAAGATAAGTACATCGTTTGTCTTTGATATTATATCAAAGAGCACAAAGGTCTTTTATGTCGATAAAATACGGGAACGACGGTGGCGAGGTGCGGCCAGGGTTCAACCCGAACGATCTTTGTTCAGCTGAGAGCCGGCAGGGGGCGGTAACGTCGTCCGCCGTCACCGGTCCGCGGTCACCCGTGCCAGTCCGGTCCGGCAGTCGGGTACCGCCAGCGGACGCGCGCGCGTGTTCCTCGTACACCGGCGCGCCAAAACTTTCTTACGTCAAACCGATGGATATAACCTAAAAGGTAGCGAGTTCGCAAGTTGCCAAGTAAAATGTGATTTTGTGTTTCCAAACAATCCGTATGGGTTGCGTTCGTGGTTATTGTGCGAAGTGACGTGTTTCTTGCGTTGCCAATAATGTAATATTCTGTGTGGTGTCGTTGAACGGAGAAATGAGCATTCAAAAGTGTCTCCTGGACAACTCCAGCAGGATGATCAAGGCGATGTCGACCGCGAAGTCGTCTAACAGCGATGTCAAAACGGTTAGTGAACATGCCACAGTTAGCGGGCGTTTGATTTAACTTTTTAGGTTATCTCAAACAATACATTGACATTGAGGTTAAATTCTACGTTAATTACTCCTCACCACAGTTTCGCAATATTACACAGCAATTCGCTATCGTACATATAATTAAACAGATGCATATTTTGATTATTCACAATGAAGGAGTTAACGTTTGTTCTACTCTACATGTTTGTAGAGTTTAATTATGTTCTCGTTAACAGGAAACATTACTCTTGTTTACTTCAACAGCACCAATTTTTATTGTTCTGTTCTCAAATAATGAGTTGAAACGTTGTAGTAAGTTATTGTTACAGTTATTTATGGTTAAACAATTATTTCAAAAGATCACGGTTGTTTTGTTCCGGTTAGTCGATCGTTTCTACATAGAGTCGCTCAGTCGAAACAGATGTTAAATGTATGCGTGTCTGCGAGTTTATTTTAGACCGAAAACTTGCTTTTTATTCATGTAAGAATATAAGAGGCGAATTCTTTTGAACTCCAAATTTCACTATACAAGATATACAGAGCGTGATTTATGATCATCTGTGAGTTTCGTAGTCTCGGTTATACGTTCGAGTTGTATATTCGTTTATACAGTTGATTTTGCGAATAATAACCTGACTGTACATTAATTTATGAGTAATAGAGCGATCTACTACGCATTATAGTTTACGTCAATATTGTCACCTTATTAATGAACATTCATTGCATATACTCGTATTATGCAAGTGACGTCATATCTAGCAATTAGGAGACAAGTATGTATGATTGTTAAAGATTTTTTGTGTAAATTACTTAGAGCAACATAAATTCTTTATACATTTCTTATGGTATAGGTGTACAGTCATCTGTTGATACTTTCAGGCTGCATCTAAAATTAACCGAAGCGGGAGCGCAACTGAACCAGCTTGATAATAAAACACTGTAGTATATTCCTGTATTTAATTAAAATATTAGGTTTTTTTATATACTTTTCATTCCGTTAGACATTGGACGTTTACTCACGTTTAAATTGTCGTTATATTGAAATTATTTTCTACCGATTAGAAATTGATTTTGCGCATTTCGTTATGCGCCGATTTATGAATTTTTTTTAAAATAAAGAAATTATGTTGATTTCAAACATTTTTTTTTGGAAAATCAAGTAGTATTATTATATAATGAAGCAGTGATAGCCTAGTGGTTTGAATTCAGCCTCTCACTCCGGGTGGTCTCTGGGTGGGTTGATAACATTATATTCATATATTATATATGATTGTCTCTACTATACGTATATACGTGTTACCGCAACCCACACCCTTCAGTCTAAAACATAAATTGTTTTAATAACAAGAGCTTCACGGCAGAAATAGATGTAGCCGTGGTTCTTACCTGGGCGAAACATATGCATAATTATTTCCTACTTATAAGCCACGTTAAAGCAAACTAGACTATACTAAGACATTCTAATTTGGTCCTCAGGAATAGCAACACATCGGTTATTATATAGCACTTCTTGGTACTTCATTAACATGTGAATATTTAAGAAACAACAACTTGAAATAATTATGTTTATCTAACTCTATTTGCCAGAAATTCACACGCGCCGTTGTTACATCGGCGATATTAGAGGAAACGCACACGACATAAACCTTTCATATTCCTTTTATATTATTTCTGCAGTATAAAGTATTATTGTATGTTTTTCTTTAGTATAATTGTTATGTTAATATGTTGTTGAAAATAATTATGTTTATAAAACTCTACATGTCAATATTTGAGACCGGTAGAGTTTTTAGACGTTCTTACGACATGAAATTAATTGCGTTAGAAAAATCCTTTCATTCCTTTACTACATATGTAACGTAAACAAATGCGTATCAATAGTTTCCTCGAAGTATATTTATCAAACTCTCCTTAAACATATTGATGGGCCACTTAATCGCGTTTGAAATACTTTCAAACAAACCATCCGTTTTCAACGAACTTGACACGTAATTTAGATGAGATTAACTAACCTGTTCATCTAGTGCTTACTCTACCTGACTGTCAAGCACTGTATTGTGGTTATTGGACTAACTCGGATAACCAACCGCACAAAAGACATATGTATTTGTCACCAAATGGACTCTATTCTGCGTTTCGACGTTAATTTACCAATACAAACGAGTATTGGATATTGAATATAGCGTTTACTTGTCTCGGTAACATAGTATTACTTTTGTGTAGTTTGTGGTCAGATAGATTTGTGTGAGTTGTTCAAAGACATTAATGAAATATCATTATGTTTTATCCGTAGTTAAGTGTATTTGGTTTAGTTGCATTATTTTTGATAAGTAATTTGCTATTCTAATGTCTGATGATAAATGCAGAAACCTCAGATTTCCAGATCGTGAAATATGCTTCACCGCTTTTACTATCATAGTTTACTTTGCACCCATACCCACCGCTGGGACTTAAAAAGCTATCATAATAATTAAATAATAAATTGTGTTCGACAATTATTGCATTTAATTGCGCAATGACAAACTTTGTATTTTAGTCTACGTTTATATGTTTTTAATGCAATGTCGTGTACAGTTCAGTGCAAATTTGATAATTAATATTTATAAAATAGATATTTGTGTGCACAAATCAAAATAGTGACAGCGATAAAAATTAATCAAATATTTGCCTCTAGTTTTCCGTTTTAATAATGCCACCATTATGACACGCATGTCAGCCCAAATCATGCATTTTGCGACACAAGGTCTCCGAAATACAGATAAAAACTTACATGAAACAAACATTATTACTTAATAACAAACAATGAGTACACTGTGAGAGTGATAAATATCTCATTTCCTCAATATTCGGTTAGATTTGAACTTAGATATTGTGATTAATGATTCGGACTATTACTAATGATAACATACGTGCCGTCATTAATATTTAAAATCGTCATTACGTTAAAATGATGCTAAAGAGCACGTTAACTTCCGAACGGGGATTAGGCCGTCAAATTTGATTGACGTATCTTGAAATATGAACGTTTGTTCAAAAAACTGTAAATTATTGCTTTGAGAGTAAATACTCTGCTCAAATTAAATGGAAAGCAGTGATTTATTTCTATAATTACTTCCGTGTTAATAAATAAATGTAACTTTAATCTTAAATACAACTGGCTTAAGTCAATCTTTCATAGAATATATAATCTGGGGATGTTAAAAAGAATCGATTTCTAAGTAATCGACTTTTCTTACTCAATGTCACATCCCTAAGTCATCTTTTATGCCGACCTGACAGATAAAAGAATGAACTGCATCTAGAGTGAATGAATGGATTTAGGAAAAACAGTGTTACTATCTGCAAATAACTATTGAAACTTAATTAAAATGCTCATATTATTCACGTTCCGATATTGTGTCCATATTTGTGCGGATAGAATGCGGTAGAATTAATTCCGCATAAAATTTTAAACGTGATTATCAAATGAACAAAGTTTAACGATACCAATACTTATACATAATAATAATAATGCAAATTGTCAACACTAGTATTTCAATTTATAAATGTAGAGCAAAACAAGTGGTCTTCAATTTGTCTAGTTTGTTGATTGGAGTCTCTTGTATTATTAACTCTATACAACATTAAATTTAATTATCATTCAATTAGATGACAATTCTTTTTAATCTATATTCTTTGTACGGATTGTTATCAGTTCATTCGTAGTAAACCGATAATTTTTCCTTGCAATATTAGCGATGATGTCATTACGGTTATTACATGTACAATACAGTCACGCCTCCAACCCATAGGGCAAGGCAGAGATAAAGATTTGGTTAAAGTATGTACCCTTATCTATGCCTCGCTATGAATAATAATTGAACAAACCGATTATTTTAAACTAGTGTTAATATAATGGAATTGTTACTGTATCATATGTTCATATAAAATACTAGCTTTGCCCGCGGTTTCATTCGCTTGGAAATCAGTATATAACAAAGTTTTCTTTGTTAAAGATGCGACATTTTCGTAAAACAGTGAAATTCCTGATAAAACTAACAAAAAATGGGAGAAAAAGTAGCCTATGTTCACCCCAAGACTCTCAAGAATCTCTATATGAAATTTCATAACAATCGATTCAGCGATTTAGCCGTGATCACGTCACAGACAGACAGAGTTGCTTTCGCATTTATAATATTAGTAGAGTATGGATGGTAGTGACGTAACCCACTGATTTGTCGGTAACATAATAGAACATTGTAGAACAATACGCCTCATTATTAGTATGACGTCATATTTGGGTAAAACTTTCATAGTAGTAACTACGTATAATTATTACTTTAATTAACTCCTAATTTGAATAGGAAATGTCAAAGGTATATCCATGAAGGGTAACTTTAACAGGTCCACGCCACGCTGTAAGTTAGTTACAAAATTTAATTAATCTCTAGGCATTTATATGGCCTCCTCCCATAATAGGAAGGTTTGAGGCCATAGTCTATTGCGCTGGTTGAGTTTTAATCGGCAGACATCACATACCTGCACAGTTTATTTACTTCAGGGAACATTTTGAGTTTTTCTCCCGACTTTTTGACATTTTAATTGCATAGTGCTCAAAGCTGTTAAAACTATCAAATAATATACATAAAATAAAGTGGAATTTTCGTGTCGATTTTTAATTTGTACAAAATATAATATATCATGAAAAACCATGACAAAGACTCAAACAAAACATTATTTGTACAATTAAAAATGTTTACATAATTATTGCATCAATTCATATTCAGTCATTTAGTGTACACATTTTCGATATTAAAGTTAACATCGATTATTGACCAGATTAAAACTAACATAGCTTTAGATAGCAAAATCACAGCAAAAACGTTATTATAGTACCGGTAAACTAAAGTACATTATGAGTGGTCAGTCACCTGTTTTTACCACAGGTTAAATATTATTCCATGTCTACGTGTAAGCTTACAATATTACCGAGAATCTAATTTTATCTTGTTAACCTGAGTGTAATATTAAAAAGTTACTGCGCTTATGTATTTAGCAGAACCACTGATTTCTAAACATACCCGTGTATCCGTGTGTTAGCCGAACTTCTGCCAATATAAATTGAGGGGATTGTAAAATAACACGAGTTAGAGGTTGCATGTGTTATAAATAGATAATATTAACGACTTTGTATGGTTGCTGAATCATTTCCCCATTATACATAGGAAACGGAAATGTACAGTATAAAAATATAGAGAAAAATAACATTGAAATTATTAATACCTAACATCACGCCTGTAATCCCCGAAGGGGTAGGCAGAGGAGAGTAGTACACCCCCACATTTCACCAGTTACGTTTAA
>DWUN01002270.1:0-14207 GCA_018249975.1 Passova gellias | reverse complement strand
CTATTTTAATTTGTTCTTGTTTATACAATTTTAGTGTGCAATAAAGTATAATATTATTATTATTATTATTATTATATCAAACCATTGCTAAGCACTGACTTGTGAATCGACGACATTTATAAATCCATTCGTAAAATGATATAGCGATTTACTATGTTCTATAATACGTGTATCTTTTTACAATAACCTAAATACCATATGCAATAGTAATTTTATTATCGTTCATAAAATAATTTTATTATCGATTCCGAATATCTTTCACGCGATTCAAATGATCTAACATCATGATTTGATGATAATGATGTGAGTGCGATACTAAATGTAAGCTTCTCTTGAGGCCTTGTTTGATAACTTACAAACGAATCGGAAAGATCAAAATGATAAGCCAAATTGAGCTGTAAAACAATTAACGACGGTATCAACACTGGCAGACGCTTTAAGTGTAAACCACAATTGCTTTCTGGGTGATAATGAATGTCTCATGCAACAAGTGGAAGTTCTTTTAAAAGTGCTCAGTTAGATTTCAGTGTAAGAAGTAGAAGTCCCTTTTGACAATCCTACTTGCTATACAAATAATAACAATAACTTTAAAGGTCAGCTAATTTACAATAGAACTGATTCACCAGAGTAGTCCTCAAAAATCTTACGTATTTAAAACAGCAATGAAGTTCACGGAGAAGGAAGCGATGAAGCTGGTTCTCCACACTCTACTGTCATCTCTTCTCGATCCGCGGATGGGAGACGCGTCTTTGAATACGCCCATAGCGCAAAATATCATTTCCAACATGGTGTCATGAGTGAAGTATGAAACTATGTTCTTTCCTCGATTTTGGACGACCGCCTCAAACTTCTCGTATAAATCCTTAAGAGCAGGGCCGCCCAAATTCACATTGACCTGCAAATTAATGTAAATAAAAAGAAAAGATACATAATGATCCAATCTATAGCTATCATTATACTACAGCTGATATTACAAATGTATAAATATCTGAAAACTTTACCCAAGAACCGTATCCATTTCTATGATAATGCCTGACATCATCTCTGTATTCCAAAACGACAAGGTCATGGTCAGTGAAGGCAGAGCACCACGGGGATCGTAAATTCGGAGTCCACGAGCGATAGAAACGGCAAATCTCGTAAAGGGCGTAAATATCGTCAGACGATAGTCGAGTTGTGATTCCTAAGCGCTCCTGTACCTGACTTTGGACCTGGAGAAAAATGGATAAAAATTAAAAGTCGTAAGAAACATTTTAAAGCCTCGGATTGAAAATCAATAGGCAAACTGATTGCTACTGAAACGCATATATTTAATATGTTATTCAAAATACGCCACGATCATTCCAATATTGACATAATAATTAACACACACTTACAGTTCTAAATTCTGCGCTATTGAAGTAATCATTGATTTCGTCCACCAGCGGCTGTCCACCTTTGACATCTTCTTGATATCTGTCGCAATTTTGATACGCCTGCAAAATAATTCAACATGAATGTGTTTCACCAGGTCAGAAACATCAGTAGAGTTCTTGATTGTTCTACTTACTCGTATGACGTCATCTCTCTCTCTAGCATCATCGATGCTAGGATTCAAACCGGTTGTGTCTGTCAACCCGTGGACGAAGGCGATAGAGCTTGTAATAGTCCTCTGCTCACTAGTAGGCCTGAAGTAGTAAGAATCGTTGGAGCCGTATAGAAGATGAGGGTATCTCTCGCGAATCCTCTTTCCGATATCAAACAATTCCTCGTAACCGGTTCCAGTGAGGAAGGACTGAGATACTTCCAACGTGTCGTTCCAAGTCCATTTACGAAACTCTTCTATATCCTGGTTTTAACAGCGACAAATGTTTGTATGAAAGTCAAGTGGTAACAGTAATAAGCAGTATGAGTACTGAAGACAAAATCGCACCGCCATAACTTCCTCTATCTGACTCGAATATAAATGATCATGTAACATCATTAGTATAGGACTTATATAAAAGAACCAGTTATTAAATACTTATCGTATGCTTCTGACCTGTGAACACAGCTGACTCCTGCCAGCCTCGAAACTGGATATAATCTCCTCCTTCAAGTTGGAGATCTGTTTCACCGCTTCCGTGACGCTGCTGCCAGGGTTACGATTGCCATGCCGATGAATCGACCATACGCTGACTGCTTCACAATCTGCCATAAAACAATTTCATCCAGAACATCAAGAATCGAAAGAAAGAGAGCAAAGTAGATATAGATCAAGAAAGCAACTTAATTCTGAAAGCAATAGTTTGGACAATGCCATTAAATACATAGCTGTGCAACACCCAGGTAGAGTACGCGTGGAACTCGCAATGTAAGGAGAGAGACTTATATGCAGGAGAGGAGAGAGGAGGAGGAGAGGAGAGACTTATATAATTCCTTGGTAACAAATCTTTTTACACCCATGTAAAAAGATTTGTTACTGTTGTTGTTCTGTAAAGGCTTCTAATTCCTCTTTTTACAGGCTCTTTTTACATGGGTGTAAAAAGATTTGTTACCAAGGAATTAGAAGACTTTACAGTTACCTGATACCGAACTTTGCTAAATCAACAGCGTCGTAAATCACTACATAGTATAAAACAAAGTCGCTTTCTCGGTCTCTATAACCCTATGTATGCTTAAATCTTTAAAACTACGCAACGGATTTTGATGCGGTTTTTTTAAATAGATAAAGTGATTGAAGAGGAAAGTTTATATGTAAAATAACATCCATTTAATAGTGGAGAAATAATGTTATATTTTATATTGCAGAACAACGTTTGCCGAGTCAGCTAGTCTATTATAAAAATCGCAATAGAATGCGTAGCGTAGTTTTAAAGATATGACCACATATAGGAACATACAGCGGAAAGCGACTTTGTTTTATACTATGTAATACAGATGTTACTTACCGAACGGTTATCAAAACAGGAAATGAACAAGTCACTGCTACACAATACATGTTTGTACTGTAGCAGAATCGTGACCTTGATCTGTACGAGCACAATGTAGCGAAATGTTCCCAACTTCCTTATCTCCAGTTTCAGGCTACACAACAAACTGACAGTTGATTACAGACGACGCCTGAAATTTGTGGCGGAACAGTTCCGTAGCTCGCAGATAGACTATTAAAGCAAGTAATGGAATCTATGCGTAGGATGGCTTCTTACAAACGTTGATTAATAAACAAAATAAAAAGGAATCTATATAAGTATGATATAGTTTGTATATATGTAGTTTATCTGCTTTCCCGTCACCATAGTACACAGGTTCTGCTGAGTTTGGGATCAGATGGTCCCCGGATATTATTGCGTTAAGTGAAAACTTAATGTAACTAGAATCTAATGTGATTTAGAAACGCGTCGCGTGCGAAAGGATTTAAAAAATAATATATACTACGGATTTACAAACTAATATATTTCGTTACATTTTAATTGCTGATATGTGCAACAAAATTTAATACTCATATTCCAAGTAATCTGTGTCTCGATAGCAATTAAAATGAATTTGAGTGGTTTTTAGGCTATTAATATCTGACGCAATTAAAATCAAAATAGTAATATAAATCAGTAACGCATAAATAACTGTACAAAGTCTCGGTGGAAATAAAAGTTTCAGCGCAAATTTATTTTAAAATATGCCTCGAAATACACTGCAATGCGATATACTAAAAGAATGAGAATTAATTTTCAGCAATTGTCCGCAAAGCTTGGCAGCAAAAACCTTTTCAATTAATTTTTTACACGGTGAAAAGTAACAAAAAATTCTTTGAATTTCGAACGTCGATAAAATGAACTCTGTTTTGTAATTAATAATAATTATTAATTAATAATATTCAAATCATTTGCTTAACGGTATTTCCGTTACAGTAAATTAATTCAGTTATACCGATCAACGCACTTCATAATAACCGTACAAATAGACCAACAAACTACCATCTTTTCTCGTACACAATACTGTTATATTGAAATTCAAATTAATTATAAGTTACATACATTTACTCAATGATTTTATATTAGGACATACTTTGTAGGATAATTTCGTCAAAATTTCTTTTAGTATACCCCCCCCCACATTGGGACTTAAACGTAACCGGTGAAACGTGGGGGTATACTACACTCCTCTGCCTACCCCTTCGGGGATTACAGGCGTGATGTTACGTACAAATATTTAGTGAATTATGTTATTTTTAAATGTTCTTTTTCTATGTGTAAATATTATATCTCTTTCTTGTTACAGCGACTTAGATATTTGAGTGGTTAAGTTTCATCGATTGTCGCTACTCTTTGTTGGTAAAGCATATGGCTTCCTTAATTTTGTAAATTCTTACGAGTAGGTTTATAACATAAGTATTTTACGCGTATATACACTCACTCGGTCGAGGTGTTAATTTAATTTATTTTTAGCCTCTACGAGACACTTTAATTAAAATATTGATAGCACAAAACTATTGATTGCTTCGTTTATCACCGAGACATAAAAAACAGGAACGCAATTAAAGGTGATCGCATATTTAATTGATGCAATTTATTATGATTTTTATTCCATGTTCGTCAAATCGTGTAAGCTTTTACTTGCGCATGACAATTTGAAGCTTAAACATAAAACATTTCAGTCTTTTGCGCAGATTTCTAGGTTCATTTCATGACCGAACTGAAGTAACTTTATTGACTAATCCACTTAGTTATCCGGGAGTTCGATGCGGACATCATTGCGGGTTATAAATGTTATAATTATTTTCAATTCAAAAGCAGATATGAAATAATTTTTAATAGATTCCATGAAGAGAAACTACACACTTGAAAGAAGAAATGAAATGTTGTATGTATATCGCACTGACGCAGTGATTGTGAGGTTTATAAGATGTTACGTTAAAAAGCTAAATGAAAATGAAACCAACGAAAAGGTTTCTTCTACGAGAGCGACAGCAAATTCGGGGGCGCGGCCGGTTCACTAACATCAGAAGTACCAGAGTGACGCGGATCGTAGTGGTGCTCGTGTCAGCAAGTCTAATGGCATCGGTTCCACTTGAGTGTGCCATCGAGCGTTTTTTTACGCTCGTGCGTTTTATTGCCGTCACGAATGTTCACGGCAAATATCGTCTGCGTTCGCTTCATATATCTCGCCATCCATCGTCATCCACGGTCATCCATTTTATATTCAATGTTTCCGAATTAAGTGCGGGAATTATACCTACCTAAAGATAGCAGCACTTTACGAGATCGTTGAGAAAAAGGGACTGAAATTGAAATGACGATTCTAGACTGCTAAGTACTATTACATTTCAAAGTCTGTGTTATTTTATTTTCGTATAAGTATATTTATGTATACGAGTATTTCGTGTAGTTCACTCTACGTTGGTTAATTGCTTTTGTATGTATAAATAAGATGTAGCTAATAGTTACCAAGAAAGGAATGCAAGGAATGCCTTAAATATGAACACTCAATTATATTTTTGGTATTTTTGTCCAATTTAATTAATTTAATAAGCAAATATAAGTTTCAAAGCTGACTTAGCAATTGGAATATACGTATTTCAACGTTTGAAAAATCAAGCACAGAAAATGACCAAGTGTTTAACTATCTCCAGGCCACAGCGCAGGAAATAGCAGCCTACTACATGATAACGTTATCATAAAATGACAGTTTTTTAGATTGTCTCTGTCGATACTAGCCACCAAGGTTTCAGTTGCGAAACGATTAATCGAATCGAACGAGCCAGCGTAAGAAGAAGCAAAAACATGTTTTCTACAAGCATACTATATCTGTTAAAGGTAAATCGTTACCGAAGGGGCCCGAGCCGGTCACGCCCACGCCGGCATCGCGCTATTCAAATGTGTTAATCTCTCCAGCTTTAATCATAGCGAACGCCGTGGATGCAACTCGAGATATTATCGAGGGACTATCCAATTTGCAATTTGTGACCCTCGTGTGCCGCGGAGGTTGCGGGACAGATACGCGATTAAGATTTTATTTTTTGATATTTTAATTCAGATGTCGTTTATTTTAAATGACAGAGTAGAAGCTCTAATACTTTTATGCAGTTAAAACTCTCTATTTTGAATTGAGGCTTGAAGATACCGTGTCTCTTTCTCATGTTAGAAAAATCCAGGAATAGGGGATTCATTTCCGAATCCGTTTGTTCCCATTTTTGAAGTCGGGGATTTCAATGATTTTTTCTATCGATTGCAGCAAAATTTCAAGTTGTAGTAAGAACGGCCGTTACTGCCACCTTCATAGAGAAAATAAAATTCTGTTTCAGTTTTACTGATTGATGATGAATAACATAATCTATATCTTAATTCAAAATCTATGGAGTTTCTGTCAAAGTTCAATGACGTCAAAGAATTGTGTTATTTATATGTACCTACACATAAATGGAAGTGTTATAAGAGTACGAGCGGGTCGGTTTAAAGCTTCTCGTTGCAAAATGTACCATTTTCATATCGTCTGCATTTCACCGACCCATCCCGGCCAATCAATTCGTGTTAGTTTACGTTTTTTGCTATTCCCCTGGTGCTGCAGCCTCTCTGCTGTGCGCAATCTACGCCCTCGGCGTTAGGATTCGCGTCAAAGTTATCTTTTTATCTACAATTAGGATTTCGACACCTCCGGGAGGGAGAGGCATCAAAGGCCGTCCTCTCATTATGCCCGTTATTGAGTTATCAACGTCGGAGGGAGATTAGTTCATACTTCCATACACAAATCCTATCACACAAGCTGACGCCTTTCACTGAAAACAAGCTCCATTTTGGTTCACCGCAATATCACTCGCACTACTCTGCGTTCGAGTTTTGCGACGAATTTTTACGAATCAAATTAAACCTTACACCGGCGATATTGTGTAGAGTTTCGCTTGTGTGTTCGTAGAATAATGGAACCGTGTCTAAGTGGAGTTTTGTGTCCCTTAGTCGCGGGGACGCTAACGAGGAAGCGAGGGCGCAATTTTCAATGCAAGGGAATATAATTCTGTCCCTTAATTTAAAGCGACCGATAATGAGATGCATAATTCGATTATCTTTGTGTTTTTCGAATAACTATTTTCATTTCAAGGATCGATGAGTTGAATGGGAAGTGACAAATAGAAGTTTAGCTTTTAAATGAGTTTTAAGTAAAAATGATTATACATAATATTAAACACTAAATATCTTTTCTTTCACGATTTAAGGTTTGATATATAATGAAAATGTATTTACATTTTTATTTAAATATTTTTTGAAGATCATTGGATGTTGATTCTTAATATTCATTTATTTCATTCAAAATTTAATTTAATCAATTAGGCTCTTCAAGAAGGGCCTGAAAATACCTCTCTTTCAAAACGGGTAACACATTACCAATTCCTCTGGAGTTGCACCTGTCCATAGGCTACACTGACCACTTACCATCAGGTGGCTTGTCTGCCTGCTTGCTAGAGTGAGTATATAAAATATTTTCTTTTCATGACCTGTAACTAGCACGGCAATGTATTGTTTTCTGTCGGAGCCTATTTCTGAAAACGTTCGTTAAAACATAACGTAAATTTAATGTATCAATTATTAAAATTGTCAAAAAACAACAGTCTTGTGAAATCCTATTCATCAGTGGAGACGGCGCAGACGAGAACGTAATTAACAGTCAAACGGTGCCCCTTCGACGGGACGCAGAAGGGCCGACGTGCAAATTTCAAATTGGAAAGCTGTGCATCGCTCGTAGGTAAATAGTGGATGCCGTACCTGCGCGGGGTGTCTGCCGGGAGGGCGGCCGAATGATTCGTTAGAAGTCACTCAAGCGTTCATTCGTGAACGGGGTCGGGCTATATGCGTACCTGTTATGTGCCTCCGTAGTAAATATTTGCATACATATCAAACTCGAAGTGTTTAGGGCGCAAATACGGCAGGAGTTTTAAAGATCCTTAGCGACGCGCGTTTGTTCTCCGTTTTCGATGAGATCGTCGAACCGCGCCAACGTTCGTTCATTGTGCGGGTACGAGCGGTCGGGTCGGGGTGCGGAGAGCTTCGGCGGCCACTCCGACACCCTCGCGGCCCCGGCGAAATCTGATCCGCGAAGTCTCTCGGTAATTAACTAGCGATTTCATTTCTTGATGTATTTTTAAAAGCGTCCGACGGCTTTTTAATGGTTATTTTATGGTGACGGATCGCTTATTAAGTTTTTATAGCGGCCCGGGCAGCGACAGATGCGATGTAGTTTGACACCAGATTCGAGGGTACGCTCGTCACGCGCCGACCGGGGACGGCCGCGCGGGCGTCGCGCCGCCGGGAATGAATCGCTTGCGATGCAATAACGATAAGTTGTAATGTTGCATTGTTGTGCCGTTCCACTAGTTTGATTCTGCGTAATGATGACTAATGTTCAGCGGTATGCGTTTGTGGACGGAACATTTATTGCAGTGAGTTGCTTTGAATATCTTTCACGGCTCTCTCAAACGATGATTTAATTGAATGAGTGTGATAGTAGTTATTTCAAATCGCACTGTTCCGTGGGTATCTGATGCTCATTCTTGAGCTGGAGGTCACGGGTTCGATATTCAGCCGGAACAATTATGAGTGTCTAGATGTACTATTATGTATATTAGTATATATTCACATATATATGTGTGTCTCTGTATCTTTATGAGCTTTCTGTTTGCCATAGTACTTATCCTGACTACATGTCGTTTGTGATAACATCCATCATAATATATATGATAGTCTCCGGTTTTGAAAACATATGTAGGCACTAACGCAAGCAACCCTACACGAACGAAATAAATAGTGACGAGATACTAAATATCTGCCGCATTAAGTATCGCGAAATGAATCTTAACGCTCACACATCAGTAGCCCCGCGGTCCCGGGGGGCGGGCGGGAATTAAAACAGATGACACGGCGGAACCGTTCCCGGCCCATAATTAAAAAGATAAGGAATATTTTCCTTTCGGTGCGAGATTATGAAGGAAACCCCTTCTGCGTCCGAGGGAGCGTTCGGGGACCGGTTAACCGGTTAAGGGGCCCGGGAGACCGCGCGCGTCGAATCGGTTGCGTTCTACTGATTAAGTAAACGAAGATAGCATTGCCGACGTATAGACGGTGCTCGGCTGCCGTCGAAAGTCAACAAGGGCTTTGGAATGAAACGTTAAGTTGATTTCGCTATTCTCAAGGGTTGTGCTAGTATTGTTATCTCGGATAGTTACTGTTTGAGATGATTGGATTGGCTCCCGGGACGAGTGGCGCATTGTTTGCGTCGATGTTTGCATTGCCGGAACGGGTTATCTGTTGATATTACTGATTAGAACTACGGATAAGCAATCCAATATTCGCTTAATCGATCTATTGAACGACAAATGCTTAAGACGACGTCGGAGGTTATTTGTTAACTTACTTATCTATTTCATTCTTGATTCTTGATGGTAGCCATTGTTGAAACAGTGTAAGTTTAAAATATAACATAATATTGGTATATTTCGAGGGCTGTACTTTGTATCACTTTTAGTGGTTAAATGTCCCAAGAGAATAAAGAAGATTGGTTATAGATTCCTATCGGTTTTCATTACAATATACAGACAATTGGACTAAAATTTAAATATCACACGCTATAACGGTTAAAGAAAACATCACGAGAAAATCTACACACCAAACGGAATGTTAAGAATATGTAACGTGTCTGGAGTGTGTGAAGTCTGTCAATCCGCACCTGGCCAGCGTGGTAGACTAAAGCCTCAAACCTATGAGAAGAGACGCGTGTCCAGCTGTGTAATACTAAATAATAGGACTGAAAAAATAAGTATGTCATGTACTTTGAATGACAATAGCCGTCATACTCAGTTTTCTCTGTAGGTTATTTAGAAATGCGACCGCCGCGGCAGCGTGCGGTACTTTATAAATGTTGGCAACACAACACGTATAATTATAAGATCGGCGGCAAGCGGAAGACGGCGGCCGGCAGTCGGCACCTGCTTAGTATTCCGCGCGAGTGCGGCCCTGTATTGATTGCCGCCCTTGCTGCTCCGCTGCGGCCCTGCTGGGGGCAGTATTTTTCAAAACAATCCCACCGACATAACGATTTCTTTTCTGTGTAATAACATTGTAAAGCAGGGATAGCCTAGTTGTTTAAAATTCGACCTTCCACTCCGGGGGTCTGGGTTCGATCCTGGCACGCACCTCTGATTTGTTACGTGCGTTTTATATTTAGTAATTTAAATATCACTCGTTATAACTGTGAAGGAAATCATCGCGAGGAAACCTGCACTTCTTGGAGTATGTTATAAAACATAATGTTTTATGTTTCTCAAGTGGGTGAAGTCTAAAACCCAAGGTGCATGCCAGGATACGAACCCAGATGCTGACGCTCCAGAGTAGAAAAATGATTTTTAAAACACTAGGCCATGTCTGATTATATATACTACTATATCACATACCTCAGTAAATATAAATACACAGAAAACACCGGTAGAATAGTGGTACTGGTTTCATTAATGTTCATTAATACCACAGATAATTAAACAACTAATAGTTTATACTGACTGTTTGGACATGATTGGCATGACTTATACCTGATTAGGTAACTGTAAATACTTTACACCCGCGCACAAATTAAACGCGGAGATTCAAGATCATAACAGACCGTTCTAGATAAGGCGGGGAAGGCAAGTAGGTGGCGGTTTTAAGCAGCCGATCGAGCCTAGCTTTACGTAACCAGCTGGAAAACGTATCGCCCCCGCCTGTAACGGTGTGTAGGAAAGAAGCCTCATTCTTTTTCGTAGCATATATAATAACACACGAGTGTAACCCCTGGTTTATCGATATCTAAGATCGCCTAAATGTATTTCGTGAGTTACTCCTTGATCAGATAGAACGAAGGGGTCGCTTTGACCCGAGGCAACGTTTCAAGGGTAAGGTGCTCCCGAGTAGTGCGGTGCCAATGTTGTGTTATATTAGTTCTGGTTGTTAAGATAATGGGTCACAAAGTTATAAGGACGAACCAACAAGTTAAACGAAGCAAAACGTATTCTATGTCATCCATTCAAAACTAAATTTATTACACCTAAGTATTAGCTTAAAAAGTCTATCGGGCTTTAGAGTTGAATATCGCTCTGAATTGAATACTCTCTAATAATAGTGCAGCAGTATTAGGTATTATTTAGTACCTAATGGTTCTAATAGGCAACATGAGGTTATAAAGGACGTAGACTTACTAGTATTGTAAGGAGCATAAAAAGCCCAAAACTGTAGGAATGCAGTACAAATCCGCAACACTTAAAGTACATTAGACATGTGACTTTAATATGTCGAAAGAATTTGGTTTTTTATTCCTCAATTGACTAGCAACACTACCGACCTTGGTTTTGGTATTTCACAGGAGCGGCGTTGAACAATAATGCAAGTGGTGCAGCAACGTTGCGTTTAATCCCAAAAAAATCGATGTCGACGTCACCACAAAGGAGCGAAATGCGAGATTAGCGACCTTATCCCCAATTCCATCTAAATACTGCTATAATCCCGTCATACAATGGTGACAAAAATAATAAATATGGCCGGTACCGCCCACCGGCACGGCGGCCGCGCGCCGTTTCAATATTTTTGTATTGGGGCGATTAATAAAGGGGAGAACAAAACAAACCAGCTAGTGATATGCCTCGTGGCGTGATGCGCGCCGAACAGACCGCTTTGAGCCGATACGTTTCGATATAACTAATAATATTTATAGAAATAACGAAACCATTCTCGAAATCACCGAAGAGACCAAACGACCTTGTCCAGACTATTGACGGTGCAAATCTTACCCCACAAGATAAAAACGTGTTAATAACTGCGTACTGAATAAGGGTTTTTAGAAAACACGGCTCGTATATAAGTTACAAAAGGTAAAAGAATACTAAATATTGGGAAATTCAAGATACTATTATGAATGATAGCGAACATTAACCGTTGAATATTGTGATTATGTCGATTGTACCGAGCTCGTTTGAATTAAATAAAGCGTAAGAAAATGTACCATCTCCGCTGGGTTTATTTCAATTTTCATAACACACGCATACGTAAGTAATAAAAAACATGAAATTATCGAACGAAAATTAATATGGACATGTTTACGCACTGTACAACATTTATTCGACACTTTCGAATCGTTTGTGGGTGGTTATTATGAATGTTAATCGATACTTGATTTATATTATACACGTCGCCACCCGGCGCGCCGAGGCTAACGGTGTGAATATAACCATAACCTATTAGAATCGCCTACGCGACGCAGTAGAAACAATATATAACATTTTATTATTCACACGCTTTTAGCGCATTCAAGTAGCGGACCATACGATACTAATATCTGCGTGACGTCCGCGGTCGGACCAGCTCTGGACCTGATTAAGGCGTTAAAAACCGGCTGAATTCCAAATCTTTAAGACTTCTCCGACGCCAAGGTTCCTTGGATACTGGAGCAATTGACGATGAACGATCATTAACAGACACGTCCATGAATACTAAATAGGTACATGAATCACCATAGAATTTTAAAGAAACAGCTAGAACAATACCTAGCGTATTATAGAATGTAGTAACAATAACGACTAATAATAATCGAGAAAACTTCACGAATGGATGTTCGATTGCAAATTAGTCAGCACGCACACGCTTGTATTGCGTACGAAAAGTAACCTAAGGTGTCCGATTTAGCAGATTGTGTAATCACTAGACTGAAAACCCATGCACACTGCACAGCATAGTAATACAAAATTATTAAATACGTGTGACGAGACCTTACATCGTCTCGTTGAACAATGTGTCAAGAAATATGTATTCAGCGTGCGTATTTTCATAGGATTACGATAAGTTAACGTAACGTTTCGTCGGACTATCTGCGTCGGATCAAACCGTTTAATGTAACGCGTTACATGTCGCGGAAACAACAAAAAGCGTCTCGACGACCGTTCGGATAACACTGGTAATTACGTTAGGAGGAGGAACGTATTCAACCAAAAATATAGCGCGAACTAAACGCCGCCTCACGCCTAATCTCGTGACAAAGCGATGTCGGGACATTTTGGCGCGAAAATAATGAAGTGCACGTGGCCCGCTACCCTCGGATCCTCGGGTGTTTGGACCCTGGGCGTTATTCGCGCGCCGCGAGCCGCGCGCGCCGAGCCCGAGCCGCCAGCCAGCACCACAATGGGCCACGTGTCGATAGCTATCAATAGACGAAACAAAACGCGGCCGTCTGCGCAAAACATTACCGGATAAATGAAAGCGTAGGAAATACGCCATTCCGTCGTTTGATCGTGACAGATAATATTTTATGCAAATTGGTGTTGTTGTTCCCACGTAATTAATATGATTTGTTGTGTCGCTGATATTGTATTGAATTGTGATATAATTGCAGCTGAACACTATGTAATTTGTGTATTCGAGTGATTTTAAATTTTCGCACATTTTAAATAGTTTCAAACTCATACGATCGTCACTCAAATATACATAAATAAAAATATACCGCGCTAAAGGAGACCAAGAGTCATATGTTTTGACCGAATAGAACAGATATTGGCTGACGCAGAGGGATATAAATTTGGTCGAATATCAATGGAGAGATGGCGGCAAAAGGAGCACGTCAGGTTTGTAACGATGTACTCGTCAATATTTGATGCTGTCTCTTTCTGCTTACCCCGTTACGAAACTGGCGTGATTGTACGATAAAAAGTAGTAATAATAATACATACGGTATATGATATCTTTCCATCGAATTTTTATGATACTCTAAGCTTTGTAGCAAAAGGAAATGTTAACCATTTGTTAGTATTATTGGCATTGTTGCGCTTGGATATTAATTAGCTGGTTTCTTTTATTTGCGCTGCTTAAAAACAACTTGCTTCTTGAAAAATAAAAGATATTTTTGTCAGCGTTACGGTTTTATCAATACTAGTGGTCGCCAAGCGATCGAAAATCGACCGTCATTGTTTAAATCGATTATAAAATTTTAACGCATAGAGTTTTCTAAAATCTTTCCCCGTATTAATTTTCGAGTTATTTAAAAAACAGGAATGGTACCAAAAAGCAGGTTTAATTCAATTATATTTAAAAGCATTCTTTGACACTTCTTTGGACTTTTTATTTAACATTGACAAATAGACAATGAACGTTTTATTATGTGTATTTTCATGTATGTATGGCACACGCATGGTAGTGTGTGTAATGTTTTATTTATTGATTTAATGTACTTTATAAGCATTATTGTTGAAA
>DWUN01002269.1:0-14209 GCA_018249975.1 Passova gellias | reverse complement strand
TTAATAGTGCCTGATTAGTGAGATTATACTGTATATATATATATATATATGACATTATCATGGCATATTTCAGTCAACATTGCTGTCGACGTTAACGCACACACACTCGGAGGCGGCGAGCTACGAGTTCACGACGCTCACCTGCATCCCCGGCGTGATCGAATACCGCGGCGCCAACATACAGCTGCTCGACCTGCCCGGGATCATCGAGGGCGCCGCGCAGGGCAAGGGCCGAGGGAGACAGGCGGGTTTCTTTATACAACAAATATAACCTGTACTCTTTATACAACAAATATAACCTGTACTCTTTATACAACAAATATAACATGTATTCTTTTATGTATGTATTCTTTATACGACAAATAAAGCAGTAACGAGATAAATATCTCTATATGAAATGTTTCTGTAAAAAGGAAAGTAGTGTGGGTTACTTCGTTATATTTCCATGGGGATAGGTTTTCTGCCTACCCCATTAGGGACCTGGCGTGATGTTATGTTTGTTTGTTTTGTTTTAGGTTTTGGAGTTTTTCATTGTCTGATATGTCATATACGCAGGTTATAAAGCATGTTGTGTATTCTCATCACAGAAATGCTTTTACTATAGAAACAGTTTTGATGACATTTTTGTGGTACCAGTCCATATGGAAACTGCCTGGGTTATGGCTGATCAAACCATCCCCCTCCTATCCAACATACAATAGGAAGTGCTAATGTGTATAGTAATGTAAAGACATCATTTGTACTAGGGTTGTTTTGTACATGTTTAGGTAATAGCAGTGGCGCGCACGGCCGACCTGGTGCTGATGATGCTGGACGCCACCAAGCCCTACGTGCACCGGCAGCTGCTCGAGCGCGAGCTGGAGAGCGTTGGCATCCGGCTCAACAAGCCCAAGCCCAATATCTATTTTAAGGTAAGATTTGTGCAAATTTAATCATGCATTTCTATCATGAAACAATTTGTGTTTCGGATCCCGCTTCATATGTATAGTAGACACAACCATCTCAGTTCTAAGGTTGCACTCTACATATCTTAGATTTCTCTCTAAAATGTGCCTGACCAGTGTGGCACGAGCCTCAAACTGAAGGAGAATAAAAGGTCATAATGATACAATAAATTAACCTTTTATAGCTCTTCGTGATAAGATATATTTTTTTAAAGCATTCGGTGAACAATTGTTTGTTGTAGGAAAAAATAATGTATTTATGTAATTATGATTAAATTGGAATGCAAATAAAATATTTCAGGTGAAAAAAGGCGGTGGGCTATCATTCAACTCTACGTGTCAACTGACGAGAGTGGACGAGAAGATGGTGCAAATGATCTTACATGAATACAAAATATTTAATGCCGAGGTAAGTTTACGATATCATTAAATAAAAAGAGCCATAACACCATACTAGGATTGTCTGTGATATGACAACCATAGACAACTATATTCAATGTAGAGTGTGACTTTTGTGGATTGGGTTTCCTCTCACATTAAGAAAGATTGAAGTCATAGTCTACCATGCTGATGTTTAAATTTTATTAGTCATAAAACACACATAACAAGTCAGAGATGTATGCCAGAATCTAAGCCAGACCACCCGGAGTGGAAAGCTGAATTTCAAACCACTAGGCTATCACTGCTTATATTTATTATTTTACCTATTTATCATAATATTATGTGTCATGCTAGGTTCTGTTCAGAGAGGACTGCACGGCGGACGAGCTCATCGACGTGATCCTGGGCAACCGGGTCTACTTGCCCTGTATATACGTATACAACAAGATCGACCAGATCTCCATCCAGGAAGTGGACAAGATCGCGCGACAAGCCAATTCCGTGGTTGTCAGGTATGTTCTTCTAATTGATGAAAACCAAATGCAACAACAAATGTTTTGATATTGAAATCAATCAAAATAATAATAATTTAATGAAACTAGCAAACAGACAGACTGGCCGCCTGATAGTAAGTGGTCACCGGCAGGATGGGAGAGATGGAAGTTCATTGCACATTCTATTTATGATTATCAAATGTTTTAATGATATGATGTTGTGATGTTATATTGGCGAATAACAAACACTATTTTGACAGCTATCACACATTATATTCACAAAAGTTGTTTTTTTTTTTCATATAAATTAGTGAACATATTTTCTAATATTTTACAGCTGTAATATGAAATTGAACCTGGATTACTTACTGGAAACGTTATGGGAATATTTATCACTTATCCGAGTGTACACCAAGAAACCTGGACAACCGCCGGATTTTGAAGAGGGCCTCATTTTAAGAAGGGTGAGACAATTACAACTTGTATGCAAAACAATTAAATTATTAATCATGATCTGTTTCGACTGTAGGTCTTACCGAAGCAAGTATTAAATTGGTCTCGATTGTTGTTCAGGTAACAATCGCCAAACATTGTTGTAGGCTTTCAAGCTTTATCTAACAGACGGTTTGGTCCATAAGGCTCTTTTCTGTCAATCCTCGATGTAGAAGAATAGTACAATATGCTACGTGCCTAGTAGCGGTTAAGATATGCAGTGTTATCTCTTTTGAATGTTTTAAAATGAATGTGTCTGTCGCAGGGCGTGACGATCGAGCACGTGTGCCACGCGATCCACCGCACGCTGGCGGCGCAGCTCAAGTACGCGCTGGTGTGGGGCACCTCCACCAAGTACTCGCCGCAGCGCGTGGGGCTGGCGCACCGCGTGCTCGACGAGGACGTCGTGCAGCTCATCAAGAAGTAGACCACTCCTCGAGGGCCAGTCGCCTATCACGCGAGACTCGCGTCACACATTCAAATTCAAAGTTTTTATATTCATCAAGGTACATACATACGCAATGAAGGTCATGTTTTAGTCGGCTTACTTTAGCTTTGTGTGCCTTTCAGGCTATAGTAGACTGAGAGAAAGAAATCGGTGTGACAGAATGACACAAGATGCATCTATGACACGATTGGATGCAAACGCCACGTACTCGTGATAGGGGAAAGGCCCTTACTATATATACATATATATTGATTATTGTATTATATACAACCCAATCTATCGAATGTAATTGATGCTAAATAAAAATTGGATTGATCAATTCTGAACATGTTATCACCGGTAGAGCAGCAATATGTATGCTCTATATACATATATAACCCCTATTATATATATTTACGCGAAGAAATTATTGTTATTGGAATGTGTATTTACAATTTACTTGTTGAACAGTGTCACATGAATTTATATGCTCCTCTCATGTATCAGATGAATGTTGTGATGAGGAATTGTTGTAGAAAATTCAGTCCAGTAATGCTAGGTTTGAATCGTATTGCATAAAATATAGAAATAATATTTTCGTTCTTAACATCTGATTAAAAGTAGAGTGCCAGTTGATCAGTGGAAAGGCTAAAGGTTGTACCTCAATTATCATCCCGGTACCCGGTTAGCACTGTGTAGCCTCGTGCGTTTATATTATGTATGCACTTACTTATAGACTCCTTACCTTACCTACCTTACCGGCTCTCCTCTCCCCGCCCCAACGCTGAGCAAATACACGGTTCTCGGGTGATAAGTGAGCGACAACCTTCATGTGGCAATTGAATATAACATATAAATAAGCGTGTGTAGACACTACTAGTGAGGAAAGAATATTATTTTATGCGACTGATCAAAACCTTTCAAACTAAAATCACCAGAAAACAAGCTCACAAAGATTTGAGAATTGAATTCATATGTTATGTTTGACATTATTATATTGCTGTAATATTTAAACTTAGGCATTTGTAAATCGTCATTAATCATTCTTTTTTATTAAAAAAATAAAGTTGAAAATATCAAAATTATATTTTTTACTGTTTTAAATTTATTATGTTTCACACTGGCATATATGAAATTATTGGAAGGATATAAATAAAAAGAAAACTGAACCGAAGACATTTATTTGTTATCCGAATATTTATAAAACACATCATGCCGATAGCAAGTTCGTACGAAAAGACAACATTTAAATATCTATCACCGACAAATACAGTGCAATAACATAATTTTTCACATTCACTAATTTATTATACTATTAATTTTTTCTCAGCACAAATCTGGAACGCCACTAGACATAACCAATTGAACATTTCACAAATATAAACCGCGAGAAATAACTCGTATATGACGCAATTAAAGTCTTAACAGTGATCTCCTATATAACGAACACTCGCTACTAACATTAATTTAACTAACATCCAACTCCTGATTGGGATATAACAGGGGACGGGTCCGTGGGCACTTCAAACATTGAACCGTTTGCGTCTCGCGTACCTGCTGATCTTGTCGCGGCTGTGGATGCCCTGTATGGATGCGGCGGTGGCCAGGTCAGGAGTGCATGTGCAACGGCGGTGTGCGTTTCAAGAGGCCGCCTCGCGCTCCAGCAGCTCGCTCTCGACGCTGGCGAGCGCCCACTTGTGCTCGGTGATCTCGAGCGCCTCCCACTCGGCCTTGAACGCCGCCTTCGGGTCGGGCGGCATCGCCATCGCGGCGCCCGACATCTGCTCCTGCATCACTTTCGACTGGTCCGCCGCTGGGAAGCAGACATGAATTTGATTATATCTTTTTCACATTTTGAGTTGTAGCAACATAAAATGTTAATTTTCCATTAAAACATTTTTTTTTATTCAATTCTTAAAACATGTCAATTTCTCATACATTGTCATATCAAATTCAAGTCACATTACTCAAACAATATAATGCAAGTTTCTTTAAACATTGAAATTCAAATGAAACAATATCCACAGCTTGCATGTAAATTCGAAAATGTACCGTTGTTTTCCCCCAACACGAGCGTGTAGATCGTACGAAGACCGAAAACGTTGAGGAAATACCAAGAAGCTGACGATACCCACGACGCGTCCAAACTGGCCAGTTCCACGCCGCGTTGCAACATTGGCTTGAACCGGAGAGTTAACGGGAACGGCACCTTGGCTGAACACAACAAGATACGAAAATAAGCTTGATATATGGGCAGATAAGCCCATCACACTACTGCATGGATATTTGAATTCGTGCGTGACATGTTGGAGTTAGAAAGAATTTTCACTAATTAGAAATATGATCTAGTAAAAATAGTACTGTAACAAAATTAGAAAAAGGATCAATACAGAATTTTAAGACATCATCATTACATAGTATAAAACAAAGTCGCTTTCTCTGTCATGTTATGTCTGTCATGTTCCATTGTTCCCTTAAATCTTTAAAACTACGCAACGGATTTTGATGCGATTTTTTTAATGAATAGAGTAATTCAAGAGGAAGGTTTGTATGTATAATATATAGTAGAGAAATACTTTTATAATTTATATGCCGAACAACGTTTGCCGGGTCAGCTAGTTACATATATTTCATTCCAATATTATCATTGCCTTCATTAAGGTGATAATCCTTATCTATAATATATCAAACATTTTTGTTTAAGCAATCATGACAATTGATTTCTATATTCCATAACTTCTACCAACACACCAAGTCTACCCCATTGTTAGGCAGAAAGCACCGAGTGTCAAATATGTTCCCTTCTGTCTCGTCTCGGGGCACGTGAAACTGTTTAGATTGTTTGTGCCCACAGCCCGATACTTACTAGTAAGGAAGCCGCTGAACATCCAATTGATCCATCCACCGATGACAATCATGGGCAGGACATTTGTTACATTGCCTTTCAGCATGTCTGTCATCATCCCGGGGTCTGTCATGGGGTTCTGGAAAATGAACGATATGACTTTACCCCTTACCAACATAGTACATTTCTTTGTTCGCAAATGAAACAAAAATAATAGTCACAGTTGATTCATGTTTCATACTTTCATTCTAATGAAATTCTAAATGTGTTTCATGTTAAATTAAAGTATTACAGCTAATCAACTGCATTACTACAGAATATGCACTGAATTGGATCAAAATTGACTGTCCACTTTCTATATACAAATAAGATAACTTAGCATGCAGATAATAATTTCTATATAAACTGCTGTAATGGGGTTATTTCCATTGATATCTTGCTCAAGAGGATTGCGCCAAAGATTTACCTGTGCATTAGACGGCCTTTTCTGAACTTTGAAATAGCCGGTCTCCTCATTGTTGAACCAGTGGCGCCGCATGTTGAACGACTGTCGCGACAGGTACTTGCCGTTCTCACGTAGTAATCTCGATCTTATCATTACTTGACTGAAAAAAGGATGCCAAATATTATGTTTTTTACAATAGATTGGCATTTGCCTATGATCTCACATGACAAAAGCCAAATATAATTCCATATCTTTTGTACCCTGTTTCTCAATTGAGTTTTTTTGTCAAGTAGCTATTCACAATAGGTATCAATTAGTTAAAGTATCAATAAAACATTGTGATTTACTATTATTTTATTGAATTCATTTAATATTAAACAGTCATTACTAATTGTTCTACAATATAAGTACATATGAAACTGTATGAATCCCTATATAATGAACCAATGTATAAGGGGAAAAACTTGTGAAAATGCTAATTCATATATGAATTCGGCAAATTTTTAATAATCATGGCTGACTTTCAACCAAATCTATTAGTAATAATAGATCAATCTACTCAACTCTTACTCTAGCGATCTTCCTTCCATGTACAACTGATCTTTCACCGAGACCACAGTCAGCTAACAGTGTCAATATTAATGTTCAGTCATAATTAAATTGGGCAACAAATTGATATTTGTTGTACATAGTACCAAATGGATCGGTAAGAGTATTGGCATATAATAAATTTTTATTACCTGTCCTGGACTTGTAGAAGTTCGATCTTCTTTTGTGAAGACAAAATAATTGATACATAATGTCTCACGACTCCTACCAAGAACGTGATTATCACAATTGGTAAGAACACCCAAACTCGTATGTTAGGATCTAATAGTAATTCTGGCATTTTGGACTATTTACTTTTTACTTAAGTCATAAACAATATTCAACGAAATACAACAATTCGGCATTCCTTGTTAAATCACAACGAAAGTAAATGAGTTAAGAGTTCCTACAAGTCGATTCTGAATTTCTGAACTTGTCGCGAAGTAATGTCATACAGAAATCATTATGTCAGTCACATTGTGCCCCAGATTCCATCCTTTCAGCTTTTTATTATTCACACAATTAAAAATCGCTTGCATATCTTATCCTGTTGAAGCTATAAATACGTCAATTTGCTTTTTATAGAACTAAAACGCGCTATTGAAGAAAATAAAAACGGGTGTTGGCAATTCCTCTGTTATGTTAAATACATATGTACCTGTTATTTATATGTGTGATGTCTATACATCTTGCCTTAATAAAACCACCTCTATAAAAATCTATTTCAGATTGTAGAGGTTGAATTTTTAATTTATTTTAATTACAATTACATATTTACAAATTGCAGTTATTTAAAATCATCAAAATAAATAAATTTTAATTGTTGCCGTTATCAGTATCGTATCAGTATTATCCACACTGTGACTGATTCCCGCCAATGCCAGTACCTGCCACCTGTTCCGTCCCGAAGTACAAGCAGGCTAGCACTTTAAGTTAAGCACGAATAAGTTCAAAAACATCAAAATAAATTCCGTATTTATTTCGTTGTTTAAGAAAATGCCTCGCGGTAAAGTGGCAAAAGCCGTGAGCAGCTCGCAAGATACAATTACAAAGAGTAACGATATAAAGATTAAAGTAGATCCGAAAAAAGATGAAACTAATGACAATAAAGTTCCCAATCTCAGCATGTTTAAATTTGAAAAGAAACCTCACGTAAAAATCGAGTTCGAAGAGGATTCGCCTGAAAAATGTAAAGAGGTACTTAAAACACGTTAAATTTACTGTGGATCTTGCAAAAGATTGCAAATGGTTCTAAATGTTTTCCTTGAATAGTTTAGGTGGTGATGATCTTTAATTTATCAATTTCAACTTTTTATAAGTTGGCTTATGTAGGGACCTATATCTGCCGAGACAAATAACATTATGCTTTTTAATAACGGTTTTTAAAAATCTATAAATTCATGATTTTTTCTTAACCAAGAACATAAATCTTAAGCTTCCAAACCGGCGAATTTTTCATATAGTCTTTTAACCCTTATTCTTTTAGGGGCAAAATTTGCAAAATTTCTCTCTTAAAGCTTACTAAATAATCTGCAAAATTTCATGATTCTAACTTTGGCAGTTTGGGCTGTGCATTGACCTATTGTTAATCTCTTTCATTCACAGGAACCCAAAGGCCTGTGGGAACCAGCCAATTGGAAAGAATTCTTGGTTAACTTGAGGAATATGAGGTCTAACAATGATGCTCCAGTTGACTCTATGGGGTGCCACAAAACCATGGATCCAGATGCACTTCCGAAAGTAAATACACTTCTTGACATGGTTCTATCAATGAAATTATGGCCTTCGATTATTCTGAAGAGTTTTGTATTATTTTTAATGATTAATTAAAACAATTGCATAGACTGAGGAGTCTCACCTGAAGCTAATATTTAATTACTATAAACTTTAACTTCAGGCAATTTCTGACCAATAAAGGAACACCTACTTGGATTGATTTAACCCTTGTACTGAAAACTTCTGTATTCTCGGAACTACTACTCCTCTACTTATATAGACAACCTGACATTTCAGGGTTAAAATCGAGTAGTGAACTGTAACTCTGGGATCATAGACAGGGTGTGCACGGATGCTGGATGGAATATATTGACATGTTTTATTATGACCCAATTTCTTTCACATTTTTGTCAGGTAATGAGATATCAGAGCCTTATAGCTCTCATGTTGTCTAGCCAAACAAAAGACCAGGTAACATTTGCAGCCATGGAGCGGCTCAAGGAGAGGGGATTGACCATAGACAATATTTTGGAAATGAGTGATGATGAGTTGGGAAAATTAATATATCCTGTTGGATTTTGGAAGGTGGGACTTAATAATTTTGAAAGTATGGCTTTAATTTTGGAATAATGTCATGAAATTTTATACCACTGGTGTATCACACTGTCTGTCTTAGACACCTCTCCAACCAGAACAGAACGAGCATTGACTGGCCTCTTGGACGAGTGGTTAAATATCTTGACTGTAAAACCAGAGGTTGTGGGTTCAATTCCCACCTAGTACAAACATTTAAGTGATGTCTGGTTGTAATATAAGTATTATATTATATGTTTGTTTATCAGCTGTCCAAATACTATACATAATACAGACATTCAATAGCCTAATTAAGAATCTGATAGCTATGTGTGGAATTGTTTTCAGTTATTATTTTCATTATTGTTGTTTAGTAGTAGAAACGTGCATTATTATTTCAGACTAAGGTAAAATATATAAAGAAAACCACACAGACTTTGAAGGAACAATACGATGGTGATATTCCAGATTCTGTGGACAAGCTTTGCAAGCTGACAGGAGTTGGACCAAAGATGGCCCATATTTGTATGCAAGTAGCTTGGAATAAAACTACTGGGATCGGTGAGTAATGGATTTGCTTTCTATCTATGCACGCACATATTCTTAAATAAACTCCAAAATCACTCATAATAAATATATCTTATCTTTTACAGGTGTCGACACACATGTTCATAGAATAAGCAACAGAATAGGTTGGGTGAGGAAGCCAACAACGACTCCTGAAGATACACGTAAAGCTCTACAGTCTTGGCTTCCGTTTGATATGTGGAGTGAGGTTAATCACCTCATGGTGGGTTTTGGACAAACCATCTGTCTGCCAATTAGTCCATTGTGCCATGAATGTTTAAATCGGGACATATGCCCGTCCAGTGCTATGGGTCGTAAGTCTCCCATTAAAAAGTCACCTATTAAACAAGCCGTTAAGGATGAAATAAAAGAAGAAATGCTGAAGTCTGATGATGCAGTAAATACTCTTACAGTCTTACCTCTAGAGGAGAAAGACTCAGTTGATGAATTACCAGCCCATAAACAAGGTTTAACCTCATTAAAGGTCGAAGGGAAGCCAGCACATTCTCGTAAACGAAAAGTTAGCCCTAAAAAGAATTTGGGGGTATCAAACGAAGGACTTGAGGATGAAAATGAAATAGGTGTGCAACTGGCAGTGCCTAAGTCTCCCAATAAAAGGAATGTATCCACTAAGAAAGTTGATATAAAAGATGATGATAAAGGAATGGACGATAAAACATTAAATATGGGTCAAGATTCTAAATCAATTAAGAAATCCCCCAGTAAAAGGAAGATACCTAGTAACAATGAGGATGTGGAAGACACAGTCGCAAATGCTAAAGCTGGTACTATGGAGAAATCACCAAATAAAAGGAGAGCTAATGCAGATAAAACAGATGAAGAATGCAAGTTGCATGGAGGTGATGATGGAGTTAAAAACGTCAAGAACACAAAGGCCGCTAAAGGACATTCCAAGACAGTCAAACCATTAAATGTGGCTACCAATGCTTCACAAGGTACAAGAAAATCACCCAGAAATAAAAATATATCCGCAAATGATCAGTTTGACAATAATACATGAGGTGAAAAGAAATGATTCTAACGTAAATTATTTGTTTAAATGTTTTCATCTTCATTGTATTGGTTAATTATCAATAATCAATTTATTCTGTTTATTGCAATGTTGTTGAATTTGTTGTTATATATTTGTTATTATGTTACAATAGCCATTGAAAATGATGTGATGATTAAAAGACAGAATGCATGCAAAAATTTTGTAAATAAATCTGTTGTTAAAATGAATGTTGAATATTACTGTTATGTTAGTTTTAATTCTTCAGAGATGTTTTGCGATATTTGAAAAATTTCATTGAACCAGATGTTTTACTAAACCATATATATTTACATCAATCTACAACAGTAAAGTCAGTAGTAACTCGATGATTGCCCTTGGCCCAAAAAAAAATGTGGAGTCCACTGGAAACCCAAGTTGAGTGTCTGGTGTTAATCAAAGATCATTTCAACTCAAGATTATAAATATTTATAATGAGTAATGTTGTAGTGTTTGTTTAGATGTTAACGTAATGTGATCAAGTTTGTTGGGGTTTTTTTTAGTTTGAAATTTTTGATAAGGCTAGCTTTTGGGCACCATCTTGCCTGATGGTAAGCGATGTTGTGGCTTAGGGTGTAGCATGCTTGCCTATTAGGCCCCTATTCTATCTACATTTGGAAAGCTCCAGGTTCTAACTATCGGGGAACACAGACGGAAGCAGCTTGTTCTGCTCCTTTGCAGTCCTCACCAGGAATGAGGAGGAAACCCGTTTCGTTCTTGTTGAATGAATCTCCACTTATGTACTTATATTGTAAAAGGTTTCTTTATTAATTGAAATATTTCAACCAAGTGTATAATGTGCCATTAATAAAAGTCAAAACTTTATATAATAAATTCTTTATTTCCGTTTCCTTCTCCCAGCTTTCTTTTTGCTCTTATCTTTTTTTTTATCAGATTTAGCCTTCATCGGGCCTTTTTTCTGTATTGATTTTTTCTTGTTCTGCACTCTGTCCAATTTGCTCTTCATCTGGAAAACTTTGCTCTTCTGTATTTGCTTTGTCGCCTGTTTTTTGAGAATCCTCTTGACTTCTTTCTTTGTTTTGAGATTGCCACTTTCATCTGCTTGTTCAGATTCAGATTCTTCTTTATTCTCCTCATCGGAACCCATTCCGAGTATCTGTGCAACTATCTCATGGTTGGTTTTTTCCTTCAATTCTTTTGTTATATTTTCTTTCGCTCTATTCTCACCGATGACAAGATCTTTTTTTTGTAACGTGTCTGAGGAGAGTTCAACAATTTTCACATTGACATCTTCATCTTCATACTCATCTTGCAACAACTGTTCTATATCTGGTATGGGACGACTAGACACAACTAATTTTTTATATGATTCCTTGTTCTAGAATGAAATTACATACATATTCGTAAAATACGATTTGAAATTTATTTCAATTCGAAATTATAATTGAAATTATTTTTAAACAGACGATATTTTTCAAAATAAAAGCTCACCTCTTGCTTTATTCGTTTCTTTTCCTCTTTTAACATACGTTGTAATTCTTCTTGAGCTTTCTTTTTCCTTTCTAACTTCCTTTTGCGAAATCCGCACAAAAAATCTCTGTAAAATTGAAATGGTTTAACATAAGCAGGCGAAGAAAATGTGTTTTATTGTGTAAAATACACATAACACTTACTTTCGCTTAGCCTCATCGAAAACTAGGTTAACCTTTTTCTTATCTTGGTTCTTATTCTTCCTCTTTCCCATATTTATATATATCACATTAAACGGACATAAAAATGTTTAAAACAAACTTAAATTCTTTAATATTAATTTAAATAACCTCAAAGTTAAACGTCAATGTGATAGTTGCCTGTTGACAGCTTGACAGCCCTGTGAAAGTAAAAGTATAGATTATATATATTACTGTCACTGTTATATCATTTCACACTTTTAGATAATAAAATACCTTCCTTTTCGGATTGCGTAAGACGTATTAAAACAATGTATGGCCAATGTCCAAAAACCATTTTAATTTTTAACATCCGAAATACATACATTCTGTCCTATTTTTTTGGCAGAACACCAAGAATTTTTGAAATACTCGTTGGTGATTGGTGGAATTGTGCAATTTTTATTTTTTATGTGCTCGGTCTCGGCCAATCGGCTTACAAGTGCAGAATAAAGACGGACTCATCAGCAGCATGGCTGTCAGTATAAATTTGAAGCTTGGACGATGCGCTTCCTTTCGTCACGTTGGTTTTTTTTGTTTGTGCTTTTTGACGAAAATGATATCGTGTGTGTATTTAAGTGGCCTAAAATATGGAAAGATTTAGGTGCAGTGACGTGATATCTGCCTTGTTACGCAAGGTGAGTGTCGAAATATGTGTATTTATTGCGATTATGTCGCAAAATTATTACTGTCCGTAAATTATCGCTGCAATTATTTGTGCCACCCAAAAATCAATCGCATTCCTTCTAGCTGCGATTGTGAGCCTTTCGTTTTGATTAATGTGGTAAACAAGGTCACATTCGAAGGTCCAAGAGGGCTTATTATTTTGAATGTTCCAATTGAAGTAATCAATACTATTATGTGTCTCGGCCATATGTTAACATGCGCGAATGGTTCGTGTTACACACAACCGTTAATCTTCTATTCCATTCACTCAACTATGTGATATTATGTCCAATTGGGACTTCCGACTCATTTCAAACTGTTCTATATTCAACTATAACGTTTTTACGAAAACTAAATGTTCCATACGAGTGATTGATCGTCCCCGTGTAAGAAATGAATATAATCTACAAAGCAAATACTTTCTCTTGACGTCTAGATTTTAGTGACCAGTGATAAAGTAATCCTTTTCATATAAATGTATTTTTTTACTTTTCGATATAAATAAGCTATAAAAGTGTATATTATAAAATATCAATACATGTAATGGATGCTGCAATCATTTTTTCCCAGAAGGTTAATTAGTATGTAAATATTGATAACAAGCAATGTTTATAATATTACACATCTAAATCTTTATTATGTCTTATATCATCAAATCTGTGTAACTTTGATAGGTAATTTTAACCTCTTTGCTAAAATATGTTTTTTTATATTAAATGTTTATTTTTTTTTAATTATGCAGTCGTTAATAGTTCCAATTTTTTTAAATGATAGTGATAGTGTTATTGAGTATGCATCCAGATGTACAGCCATTGCCATGGAGACTATGACCACCTACCAACAGTTGGCCCGCCTGCCTGTTTGCTAGGCTAGGGCATAAAAGAAGTATATGTGAGAGAAGGAAGTTCCTTATGATACAAAAATATTTGTACAAGCTGTATCTAAGTCATATGTTAAACAATGCATTAGTTTATATGGTATTCTACTAGTAGTAGGCGGTGTTTTATCAATGATACTTATGAGCTTGATAATGTCAATATTAAAGTTTACCCTCAAACTAACTTTATAATATTAGAACTCATTGTAAAGTGACAACTAATTTGTGATTATATTTTCATTCTACCATTAGTCTTTCACTAGCATGAGGTTTTGACAGCACCAAGTGTCACATATCTCCATCCTCCCAGACCTGACATTTTTTATCTGCATTCATCACTCTTCATATACCTAAATAAGTTGATTTCACAGACTCTTAATAACCCGATCAGTCAGTACAAACCTGTTATAATTTTTATTTTACTTATAAGAATTCCTATTACTTCAAACATTATGACAATATTCATAAGAAAT
>DWUN01002268.1:0-14210 GCA_018249975.1 Passova gellias | reverse complement strand
ATAATATATAGGCAGAGAAATACTGTTATAATTTATATGGCAGAACAACGTTTGCCGGGTCAGCTAGTAATAAATAAAAAAAACATCCACCTGTTCGGATGCTTGTCCGGCTCGGGCTCGTTCTGCTCGTGCGGGCTGAAGATGCGCCCGTCGCCGCACGGCGCCGTGCTCACGTACAGGTGCACCTGCCGGTCCGGCTTGAGCCGGTAGCCGCCGCCCGCCACCGGCTCCACGTCCGACTCCGGGATCGCGATCGTCGGACCTGCCCGCCACACGGTCATATACGATCTTCTCTGTCCTTACAAACCTGACGTGCTTTGTATGAACAGTGAGAGATATTTGGCACTTGGTGCTGTCCAAGCAAGTCGAGGAATTCTTTGAAACCAAATTAAACTAAACCTCATTTATGATACAGAGTGAAAATAAAAAAAAATATATATGCGTTATGTAATATATGTATGAACAATAATATAGCAAAAACCTTACTCGAAGCGTTGGCATATTTAAACAGCTCCGCGTACAGATGGCGCTGCAGGCAGCGGCGCGCCGCCACCTGCGGGTAGAAACATATTTTCAAAATGAAGTCATTTTTTTTTCTAATTCCAAATAAAATGTCTATGTTAAGGTGAACACGGACAGGTGATAAAAATATTTCTTATTATATTTTTGGGCCATTTGTCTCCAAATTCAGATAGTCGAATGTGTAATTGTCCCCAGTTATTGTTATTTATTTACTTATTTATTTTGGACCATCAACATAAGATACACATGATATATTAACAAGTAACTGCACTCATGCTTACAGAAAAAAAGAAGATACCAATCATATCACCTCGGGTTTACCAGTCGGGGTGTCTCCCAACTGGACAAAGATACCAGTCAAGTATCACTCACCTCGGCGTGACAATCGTTTAGCGCTCTGCCCCTCACGGACATGTATTCGCCGGAGACGCATTTGGTGCCTGTTGTAACGGCTATCACCTAAAACATACACACGGCTATAACACACTGTGATATATCTATTTGAAGCCGAAGTACAATGACTAAATGGTAACTTTCATTGAGTGTATGTATATCTCATCCATACTATACTATACTATACTAATATTATGAATGCGAAAGTAACTCTGTCTGTCTGTGACGTGATCACGGCTAAACCGCTGTACCGATCGTGATGAAATTTCATGTAGAGATACTTGAGGATCTTGGGGTGAATATAGGCTACTTTTTTCGCCCATTTTTTTTTAGTTTTTCCAGGAATTTCATTGTTTTACGGAAATGTCGCAACTGTCGTGACACACTGATTTCCAGGCGGACGAAGCCGTGGGCAAAGCTAGAAATGAATAAAACAATTTGAATTTGAGGGGTCGTTCAAGTATTAGACAAGCACTGTTTTAATAATTTCTAACTACCTGTTTTGTAATAAGTTTTAGTAATTACCAATTTACCTGAATACATTTAAAATACAAATATTTATTATATTCAGGTCTCTTTATTGTTGTTCAGGTGAATTTGATGCACAATTGCATTTAATCTAGAACATTGACAACTACGTCGACTCTTTCTAACTTAACACTGTGTGAACTCGACTAAGCATTTTCACACCTTGGCACCTTCAGTCTGATGATTGATGGTGATTACGATCCCGGCGAGGACCTTCCGCTTCGAATGCACCAGATCGTCCTTCATCAGCTCGTTGAACTTCTCGTTCACCAGCCTGCAACAAATGCTTGGTTTAACGTCACTTTTTTTAAGATACTTGTGTGCAGTGACGTCATAGCTTACAAGTGCGACCACCATCTCTCGCAACAAAGACACAGACATTTATTTACACAAATACGGGTACATAGAAAGATGTTACAGCATTATTAGTTCGAGCCATATTTTGCCTTTTACGGCGTACAGATTTAAGGGATGGAAGTATAGATACAAATTATTATTACTAATTTATTACACTACAATTTGCATACATGTAAGATATTTAAAAAAAACACGACCTCCAATAGGACTATAGGAATAACACCTTATGTGAACTGGTTCAGTTTGTGTTAGAATAGTACTGTTAGTAACATTACTTCTGATAGTATATACTAGTATGACAGCATCTAGCTGTAGTTGCAGAGTCTTATGGTGTCCTACATGAAAATGTTGATATAAACCTGCAATTTTGGGTACCAAACTGGCCATTTTGAATAGACTTTAATATGTGTATATATATATAATTGTGTCGATTTAGTATCATCTAATTGCGAATTAAATTTTGTAAATCAGAAAAATACAATACAAATTTTTCGTTTGATTTTTCATGTCCCTGACGGGGTAGGCAGAAAGCACCGAGTGCCAAACATCTCTGTCCTTACAAACCTGACGCGCTTTGTCTGCATTTGAATTTTTGAATTGTACTCATATTAGTATGAATAAAGCTGTTGTTGCGGTGCTGGTGGGTGATGGGGCGTCGTGGCGACTCACTTGGCGACGTGGTCGGCCAGCGCCTGCGGCAGGGCGCCGGTGCAGCTGAAGCCCGCCGGCAGAGGCGCCTTCTCCGTGAGCTCGCCGAGCGCCGCGCGCGCTGCTGCCAGCTTCGCCAATTTCTTACTGGACCCTGGTTGAGAGGAAACAAACATAATTGTTTTTTTTTTTTATTAAAAATATCGCTTCTTCGTATAATGGTTTTTTTTTATTTAATCTTTCTTCTTTTTGTATAGTACACACACAATATGTAAAGGAAATAAAATAAAATCTATTCTATTCCATTTAATATTTTTTTCATACATACATCACGCCAGGTCCCCAACGGGGTAGGCAGAAAGCACAGAGTGACAAATAGTTCTCTAATATTTATTTCATCATATCTGTATTGTGAAAGTGGCGTGTTTGGTGAAAAAAAAAACAAAAAAAACGACTGGATGCCACAAAAAGACTGAACTTTATTATGGCAATACACTAGTATATAACTTACAACTACAAGTATATACTTTCACATCACAGTATATATATATTTTCTACTTTTATTGTTCTACCGCTGGTCATAGATGTCGACTTATGGAGTGCACGTATAGACTGCATTTACGCGTTAAAATTGCCTACGTTTTCCATACCATTGCATCAGAATTTGTCTAGACTGAAATCTATCTATATCTATCTATACATATAATAAAACTGTAGAAGAGTTCAATTCTGTACATTGAATAAAAACTAAGAAAAATACGCCTAGGGGTCTTCATACAAGTAGCACAAGCCGAAAAAATTCATTTTGAAATTTTCGTCTGTCTGTCTGTTGTCCGGCTTTTACGCAAAAACTACTGGATTGATTTCGATGAAACTTTTTTTGTCATACAGCTATTAGTCCTCGGCAACATATAGGCTATAATTTATTTTAAAATACTGCAAATACTGCCCAAAGTCACTATTCCAATCGGACGAAGTCGCAGACAAAAGCTAGTGCTTAATAATAAAAATCATTATACTCACCGTAACCCTCAAACTTCTGGTCCTTTATGAAGCACACTACCTTGAATCTCATGTTGTGGCTGAGCTGGATAGGCGCTGAATGGAACAACAAATCAGAAAAAAATCATTAACAATAATAATAAATGTACAATAATTGCACTAGTCTCAACATCAGCAGAATAGACAGAATATATACAGCCGGTAATATGTTAATACTATGATAGAAAGAGAAAGAGAGAGAGACAGAGAAAGATTGCCAGCAGTCTTAAAAGCGGTTTAAATCCATCCAACCGTTGGGCTGCCTACTAACCCTCACCTCCGCCACTGGAGCAGTGTAAATAAACGACTTCGTCTTTGTCACTGTCTCTGACATAGATTCTCAAACTTTTTTTATCCGCTGCTCATTTTGAGAATCAATTATTTTCTAGCGTAGCCACAATCTTTTTATTTTACAGTCCGTCATACATCTCTCACTCCTCCAAATCACAAGGGAGTGTTATTGCCCATATTGAGAAAGGGGTCATTCGAGTAATAAGTGAGCAGAATTAGTCATTTTTACCCCCCCACCCCACCCCTCATCAGCACAGCCCTGCCCCCGCCCCGTCTCTATACTTACATAAACATTGACAGTTATTATTGGATTTTGTTTGAATTAAAACCGAGTAAAGTTTGCAAGAAGAATAAAAATAGTCAATAAATATTGGTGACGTAACCACTATTTAGACCCCCCCCCCCCGCGTATATGTCATAAAAAATAAGCAAAACAGCGCCACCCCCCACCCCAAAGACTGGGCTATAGTAACAAGAGTGATCCATTACCCGGTGAAAACTCCAACGGAGACCCGTCCCCGTACGTGCAGGTGAACGACAGGCCCGGATACTTCTCGTACAGCGTGTTGATCGGACTCTTGTGGGCGGGCGGCGCGGTGCTCGCGCCGAACACCATCGTGGTTACAGATTGTGGAACCGCTGAAAAATATTATTATTATTATTATTATTATTCGGATTTATTAAATCCATGTGTGGAATTCTTGCCGGTTTAAAAAAATTACACTGTCATAAAAAAAATAATTTGAAAAGATCTGGTGATTTATAGTATACTATGTCAATCTTATTAAGGAATATTTAAGTCCTTTATTATTCCTTAATAGTAAGACACAAAGCAAATCGATATTTGAGATGGATGTCGCTTCCGCCTGTCCCACTAGGGACATCACACATGTAAATGTTTCTTTCAGAAAAAAAAAACACATTTTTTGAAATAACAAAAAAATTATAACAATGAAAAATTAAATTCTCACCGAGAGCAGTCTTAGCGTTTTTTGATTTTGTCTCAGCACACTGAAACACCGTTGCTGTAAGCAAAATGGAATGCTATTATAAAAGAACCCTTTCAGCCCCTCCTTGTTGCGTCCGTAGGGATTAAAATATGACAGACAGAGACAAAACATTCGTCTGAAGCAAAAATAGATTTAAAGATTTTTTACAGAATTATCAAATCCAGGGTGATATACAACCAACTACAATGATATACAAACAGTTATATGTATACAGATGCGAATGGTACTCACGCGGAAACTTGCCAAGGTCGTCGCTGGTGAAGTCCTGGTGGGCTTGATGGAGCGGCAGAGCTCTACCGGCCCGCGCCAGCAGCGCCGCCAGGCAGCTCCGGGCGGCGGAGGCGCGCGCGTCCCGCTTGCTGTGGCCGTAGCCCTCAAACATCATATCAGCCACCTGGACACGGGAGTTTTATCCAAACTAATATTGTAACGAGGACAGATTTGTTTGTTTATTTCCATTACATAGGCTCCGAAACTACTACAATTTTTTTCAAAAATGTTAGGGATCCATACGAAAAATTCGGACAACTGACAAACAACAATATACATATAATATAATACTTATGTTGACATTTCACTGGCCTCGTGGTCGAGCGGTTAGAGACACTGACTGCAAAACCGGTGGTCGTGGGTTCGATTCCCACCCAGGACAAACATTCGTGTGATGAGCACATCTGTTTGTTGTGTCTGGGCGTAATAAGAATATCTATATAAGCATAATATTGTATGTACATATCAGCTGTCCGGTTATCATTCAGTTGTCTAATTTGGAATCGGATAGCCGTATGTTGAATTGTCCCCAGTTATTATTATTATTATTACATTTCTGAAGGTATTACATGCACTGGCATTGTATACTCACGTGGACGGCGACGTTGAAGCTGGGGCAATGCGCCGGGCCGCCCTGCCGCAGCAGGGTGTACGTGACCCTCACGCCGAGCTCGTTGAGGGCGGACACCGGCGACTTGCCGCCGTTCTTCACCGCGTCAGCCGCATTCGCCAGCGCCTGACGACAGACAGAGATAGCACGATGAGACAGGACAGTCCGGATTGTCGCTGGCCTCTTGGCGTGGCGGTAGGCAAGCTCAGTCGGGACAATATCAGCTTTCGGACTGATTTTAATTGTCCAATTTACAATACATGTTAACTTTAGACTGAGTGTTTAAGCTGAAAAGAGTACTGGGTGAAATATATGAGTTAATTATATCCGAAACTGATTTCTTTAATCTACGCGAGTAAGCCTCGTGCGTTTCAACTTATATTTCTGCTTCCCAAATTATATCGGACTGGAAGGACCAATGTTTAGTAAGCTGGGTTTCAAGATACGTGGTTTTGTTAAAATATCGCATGTACATCAATTTAATAAGAATGAGAAAAAATATGACATAGGACTCATAAAATACGACCTGTGCCGCGCGGTATTACCCGCGGAGCTTTAGATCCCGTGGGAATTTCGGGATAAAATGTGTCCTATTTTTCTCGTATTAAATATAGCCTTTTGTTCATCAGGGCTAATGGAAGATTCTAATGGTAAAAGAATTTTTGAAATCGGTCCAGTAGTTTCGGGGCCTATTCAACACAAACAAACAATCAAATCTTTCCTCTTTATAATATTAGTATAGATTATTTTTTTATATATATTTTAATATAGAACTAAATTAATTCTAAACATGCCAGGCAGTATTCTTTCTGAGGCAACACTGAGGTTGAACTAATAATCGTGTACAATATTTAAATGAATCCATATTGGTGCGAATAAACGTCTTTGTGTTTGTCTTTCTTTCATCGCGTGTACGGAATAACGAAGCCCAGCGTTGGGCTGCGTGTATCGCATACCTGCAAGTTCCATTTGAATCCAGCGTCCAGATGTATGGACGGCGCTGGCCTCTTCACTGGCGGTTGATCATCTAGAACAATTACAGAGCAGCATTTAAATTTTCCAGGATACTTTGAAAACTTTGACAAATGTTTTATCGTAAAAAAATTTTTTTTTCTTCTTAAAAAGTATCCTATGTCACTTCTAATACCTCCAAGAATATGTGTACAAAGTTTCACGATGACCAGTTGAGTAGTTTTCGCGTGAAAGCGTAACAAACAAACTTATATCGATATTTAAAATTAATTCCTTTTCCTTCGTTAAAGGCGCGACCCTCCCCCCCCTCTCAGGAGTTGCAACCATCAGGCTGAGGACCTATAGTAGTAGTATAGATGGTTGTAAATAAACATGAACAGTTGACACGGAACCGCTTTAAGGCGCTGTAAACTGGATTAAACTTGTTTAGGCAAGATCGCGACCAAACACTGGACTACTCGCTTAAAACATTTAAAAAAAAACTGAACCAAAAAAGATAAACATACCATCGGATAACCTCAATTCCGTTAGTGCTATCTCGCACATTTGCGTACACAGTTGAGAATTATTAAAAAAAAAACAACACTGTAATTGTTTATAACAAGATAATAGACAACCAAACTAACAATTTTTCATAATAAATCTCAAATTGAAACAAATTCTATGCAACAGAGAGCACAACACGCAATCGTTACTATTTTGACATGACAATGAAATATCACCGTGCAACTACCCGCATTTCTCTTAATATTTTTCTACGCTCATTTTTTCAAACTTCCAATATTTTACTGTACGCGGTTCTCTTTTCGCAAGTTTGAGTACCATAATCCAACACACTGATCAGCGGACTACTCAGACCTCAGAGGACTTAAGGCGAACTCCAAAGTATGCAGATTTCCTTGGTCTACTTGTTTAACATTATATTTATTACATATGTATTATAGTTTATTAAAATACTAGCTGACCCGGCAAACGTTCTGCCATATAAATTATAACAGTAGCTCTCTACGATATAATGGATGTTATTATACATGTAAACCTTCCTTTTGAATCACTCTATCTATTGAAAGAACCGCATCAAAATCCGTTGCGTGGTTTTAAAGATCTAAGCGTACATAGGGACAAACAGACAGACAGACAGACAGAGTAGTGATGATACAGCTTGAACGTAGAATATATGATCGTAACAGTTATCATTTTAAGAGTCGCGTGACAATCAGTCAAACATACAATTATATGGGGCATACTAATATCAAAAAAAAACAAGAGCTACATAGTACTGCTAATTGTAAACAGATGGCGTTACGTGTAATAGTAAAATAACTACATAGTACCGGTAATCACTAACAGATGGCGGTAGTGTAATTCTAACGACTCTAACAAAAAATATAAACCGCCGAAACTTAAATACAAAAATGTCTATTTTCCCAACCCCTATTTTCCCATGGTTAGGGTAAGTTTTTTTTTAAATATATTATAATATGTTAAGTTGTTATAGGACCAACTTCGAGGTTTCGAGGAACTTTCCAATAAAAGAATGATCAAAATCAGACTACTCTGTAAACAGTTATGCGTGGTCATACATAAAAAAATACACTCGTCGACTTGAGTTCGCCCTTTTTCGTCGGTACCACTAGCAGATAACAGATGGCGCAAGTGCATATGGTGTTGTAGGGGATAATCTTAAAAACAATTCCACCTACCCACAGACATAGGTAATGGCCTCTTTTGATGTGCGGGTCCTTTGCTCGGCATTATTGGGTCCGTTGTTGAGCTGACGGCGGCTGAGCTCTGTAAAATTTGTGCGTTTGCAATTAAAAATATACCTAATTAAAAATCATGGTACGATGCGAGACCATAATATCTCTTGCTCCAGACTCAAATAGATACAGATACAAGGATCTAATCTTGACCGGTCCATTGCCAACAACATAAAACATTAATAAGCCATGCTGGGTGGGTTCGATTCCCAAGCAGAACTTAAAGTTACTGGTCTTAACTCCTTACTGGCTTAAACTGGCAACACTTCTGAAGTAGATGATTTTAACATTTAGTAAAATCGTTTATATTGTAAAGTCATCTAGACACAAATGAAAATAAAAAAAAAATCAAATATTTATCGTGAGTGGGAATCAAAGCAATAAACTGCAATGTAAGGAGTTAGGGTCTTAGGGTCTTATTGTTGAAATCAATAACCATTTGAATAAAAGAAAGATTGCACTCACCAATCCATCTAATGTATCTGAAACAAGGTAAGATAAAATCAATAATAATAATAAAATATTGGGCAACGTCACTAGTTCTGAGCTTCTGAGCTCTAAATGTGCACTTTGACAGTTCGGTACACTATGGCCTAAAACCTGGCTGTGGAGCAATAATTGTGTTGTGAAAAGGTAGGTAAAGAAAAGAAAAGAAAGAAAGAAAGAAAAGAAAATTTATTGCATAATCAATGTTATATAAAGTATATCCAGTGTTGGGACATCCTTTTAAGTAAATTTATACCTGTGCCAGGATGCCCCCTCTTCTATATCTTATACAATTACAAGTATGTAAGTGAGTATTTATGTTGAAATCTATGTGTGTGTATGTGTGTGTGTGTGTGTGTGTGTGTGTGTAGTTGTGTGTGTGTATGTGTGTGTGGTTGTGTGTGTATGGTTGTGTGTGTGTGTGTGTGTGGTTGTGTGTGTATGGTTGTGTGTGTATGGTTGTGTGCTTGTGTGTGGCTGTGTGTGCGCATGTGTGTGTTTGAAAAGGAGAAACAGAGTATGTAAGGTTGTATGCAAGTGTTTGTGTGATTTTAGTTACCTAGTTATATTTAGTTCAGTAATTCTTCAACTTCACTATAAGTAAGTATGCCAATCCAGCGAGAAATAACTTTTTAATACATATTATGTGTATTTAGTGCATTAACGTTTAATATTGAATTTACCTTATTGTATAATAGAACTGCCTGTGTTTTAAATTGATGCTTAGCAAATTTAGTTCTTATGATTTCTGTGTCTACTTTTGCTTGTCTTCTTTTATGCATTTTATTTTTATTATCAAGTTTAACAAATTTGTGTTTTTCCATCAATGTATTAAGAATATATAATTTTCTTACACTTAATAAATTACTAATTGAGTACAGTTCTTCCGTGGGAAACCTAAAAGGCTTACCATACATAACCTTAAGCAATGACCTCTGACCCCGTTCAAGCCCCAAAAATTTACTTTTTGAAGCACCTCTCCATACTGGAATGCAGTATGTTAAAATTGATTGTGCGAGTGCACTATAAACTTGTTTACATGTTTTGTCCGTGGCTATATGTCTGAGTGACTTGAAAACCCAGATCAATTTCCGAATCCTCGAGGTGGTCACTTCCAAATGATAGTGCCAGGAAAGTCTTTGATCTATCATTATACCTAAATATTTTGTGTATTCAACTTTTTGTATTACGGGACAGGCACAACCACATTGCATATCAACACAGGTATGGATTTTTAGTTTCCTTTCTACTGGGGATGTGCGTTTATTTAAGGAAAAACAAATATAGTTAGTTTTAGCAATATTGAGACTAAGCAGGTTTACTTCAAGCCATTTGGCAATTTTGGCCAGTCCTGTTTCTGCTACACTATATACTTCATCCCACGTTTCTCCTTTAAAAACGATTGCTGTATCGTCCGCGTATGAATACAGTTGTCCGTTATAAATTCTTGAGTTACACAAGTCATTGATATATATTAGAAAGAGAGTGGGACCCAAAACACTACCTTGTGGCACGCCATACGATATTTGAAGGTCATCACTAGTATATTCTCCTATTTTTACCCTCTGTGTTCTGTCCTTTAAATAATCTTTCATTAGATCCAGCTGGAGCCCGCGAATTCCGATTTTCTCTAATTTACAAACAAGAGTTGATATTGACACTGTGTCAAAAGCCTTTTTTATGTCTAAAAATACAGTCAGACACTTGTGTTTACCGTCTAGTAGTTCTACAATATTCGAGGTTAAATCTAAAATTGCAGTCTGAGTACACCTATTTTGCCGAAAACCATACTGAGAGTCAGATAAAATGTTGTATTTGTTAAGATATTGTATCAGTCTAGCGTTAATTACTTTTTCTAACACTTTAGATATTGCCGGTAAAATAGAAATTGGCCTATAATTGTTAACATCACCCTTTTCTCCATTTTTATATATAGGGGTAATGATAGATTGCTTTAGCGAGGTCGGAAAAACTCCTTTTGAAAAACAAATGTTAGTCAAGTGGCAGATTATTGGTACAACTGTATTTCTTGTTAATTTTAAAAATTTTGTTGGTATTCCATCCCATCCGGGGGCACTACACGATTTGAGGTTCATAATAATTGAATTAACTTCATCGAAATCAGTGTCTAAAATTGTAAATGAAGATAAGTGTGAGTATAAGTTGTCTGGAGGATTATATGTCGAGTTTAACAGAGGTACATTTAGGATTTTTTCGGCTAGTTCCCGCCCAATATTAGCAAAGAAAGTATTAACTAGGTTGACCGATTTTAGAGGACAATTATTTAGTTCTACCAATTCACTGCTTATACTATTATTATGTTTTATATTTGTAATACTTTTAATGTTGCTCCACAATACTTTAGGATTTCTTAGTAATAACTTCTGTCTATCATAGGTGCGTTTTAGCTTTTTAATTAGGTAATTGCAATAGTTACGGTATCTTTTGTAGGTTATTTTTAATATCTCGTCAAATGGCTTACTTTTAAGTTGTTTTTGCATATTATTTCTATTTTTAATACATCTAAGAATTCCTGTAGTTATCCAGGGTTTTATTATTCGTTTACTTTTAGGTAGTTTTACAGTAATAGTGTTTTCTTGTAAAGCTTCACGAATTTTATCAATTAATGTATTAACTAATTTATTAGGATCGTCACATAGAAGTAGTTTAGATAAGTTTTTATTAGCAAGACTATCTAGTGCCTTGTTAAAATCAGTATAAGTTTTGACCTTAGGACAAGGTGTTAGTTCTTTAAGTTTAGTTAAGCATAGGAATACCAAATTGTGATCAGTTATTGTAGTATTCAAAATTGCTATATTCGCATTTATCTTCTTTCTATACAGTTTTAACATAACATGGTCTAGGCAACTACTTTCCCTCGTTGAATCGCATGGCCTGACAGCAAGCCATAAGTGGATAATACGCTTAAGTAATTTAGCCGGTTACTTTGTTCAGCATTTGGTTCATGTACTTTAGGAATAAGATTAATATTTATATCTCCAGCTAGTATTATGTTTTTATAATTTTTTATTGTGTCTAGATGCCTCTCAAGGGATTCAGTAAATTTGTCAGTATTTGCGTTTGAAGGCGATCTGTAGATGCCTAAAATAATATAATTTAAAATTTGTATTTCCAGACATGAGGCGTGTGTTAATTTTACTTCCTTTACTTTAGATTTAAGGTTATTTTTAATATATACTACAACTCCGTCATTTTGATTCAAATGGTATGTAGTTGAAAATGATACGTAGTTAGATATTTGTGGTATATCCTTGTTAATATCAAGTCTGCATTCGGTTAAAATTAATATGTCAATTTCCTGGGAAAATTCTGATAGTGTTATTTGTAAATCATCTAAGTTTTTATAGACACTTCTAATATTTTGAGATATAATTGTTAAGTCTTTCTTATTTACTTGGACGTGTTTATTTAGATCTTCAATATCACAGTGTACAGAAGTTGCGATATCAGTTTCGTCTATTTCATTCACAATAGATAAAGAGCTATCCATTATGAAGTTCGACAAAAACATATGTATGTGTTACATAGTGCATTGCGATACAGCTGGTGTTAAATTTGTGTTTCGTGTCTTGTAGAAATGTAGTAATGTATTTTTGTAGGTATATGATTGTTGTGATATGATTATAGCTACACATAGAAATGGTACTAATTCTGAAGTTTTTGATTGCGAGTATGTCTGGTGTGTAGAACAGTGTGTATGTTTGTGTGAAGGTGTATGTTTTTATGAGATTACATGCATAAGAGGCAGAAAGTTTGTATTGGTACATCTGAACAGAATTAAGACGTACATATAAACACAGCACTATTATTAAATTAATCAATACTAGTCATGTTCCTCGTAAATTTTGGATTTGATGTTCATGTTTAATGTTGATTATAGGAGAGTTTTCGTCTTTCCTTATATATACTTTGCCATAGGCTGTCCAACAAAATTTATATGATTTCTCCTTGACCAGCTCCCTTCCGAGAAAATGGAGGCGGGATGCCTTAGCGGTTAGGTGTTCCGTAATGAAAATTGGGGTATCTTCTGCAGTTCGAAATCCCATATGTTTTGCACAGATCTTTGTTTTATGTTTTATGTTAAATGCTTTGGTCATTTTGAGAAAATCATTTTTTATAATTGTTGAGGCCGTCTCAACTATTATAGGAGTATTTCTTACTGTGTCTTTCCTAACATGGATCCTGTATATGTCATTTATTTCTGATCTATTTATTTCGCAGCCTATGTTTTTGGACAGACATTTAATCATATCTATTAAGTCTTTAGTTTCATTCTCTTTTTTCGGCACATTTTTTAATTCAATACTAGTCTTCCTCATACTCTTTTGCAGATCTTCAATCTTGTCTTCCAGCAGAACAATATATTTACGATCTTCCTGCACCTGTCCTTCAAGTTTGTCGATTTTCTTCTTATACTCCTCATTTTGGGCAATCAGAAATGCCACCGAATTTTCTATATTTCTGTTGGTTTCTTTAATCTCCAAAAGTGTCGAGGTAATCTTTTTTAACTCTTCCTCATGTTTAGCTGTTAAGGATAATATAAAACTTTTCATCTGCTCCTTGAATCCCAAAAGTTCGACACTAATACCCTCATTCACTTTCTTTCGTTTGCCTCGGGATGACACAAAGGTAGGTAATAGTTTTTCGCATTGAGAATCTATTAAAAGGTTTGTTTCTGAGAGTAACTTATTCATACAAGCTTCCGTTGTTCCAGTATGAGTAGCCATATTTTTATTCGAGTATCTAGTTATCGGAATATTATGTAAGTTACGCGGACAGGTACAGAATAAATCGGACGTTCGTTGTAGGAGACAGAATAATAACGAGCTGCGGCTAATACAAACAGCGTGGCGTAGTGTATAGAATTCTTTCACTTATAATATAGCTATCTCCGCGTAGCAAATTTCGTAGCACACCAGGTTATCGTCTACGAGCCAGCGATGTTCCGAATCAGGTGTGGGAAAAGAATAACAATTATTTATTATTACCTGTCTCCCTCACGCGTCGCTGGTCGAGGTGTCAACGCGTCAAGCGGTGCAGGAAAGAGAGAGCAATTATGCCAGGTAGTTCCTTTCCTGTGTTGCTGGTGATGTTTGTTTCTTTCTGTCTTGCGGTAATAGAAAGTGACAACAATTATGGAAAATCTTTTTTTTTAGGTAACTTGCTATTTAACGAGACACACGTCTGCTCTCTGCAGAATCACGGACGGAAGAGGAATGGGACCGTTAGCAATATTAGTCCAGTTAGTGTTTGTTAGTGTAAGTGCAGTTAGTATTCGTTAGTATCTGCCCTATCAGAGGT
>DWUN01002267.1:0-14211 GCA_018249975.1 Passova gellias | reverse complement strand
GGGTCGTTATTTACGCGGGAAAAACTTTGCGACACATTAATTTCCATGCGGGCGAAGCCGCGGGCAAAGCTAGTATTTAATATAAAACTTTGTTGACTTCTTTTAAATTGCAATGGAACTTTATTTACATTTATTTTGGCAATTCGGTATTTTATATTACAAGCAAAATTACATCGACACTTTCCGGTGTGAACAAAAAAATTTTAATAAAAGACTTTTCACAATATTGGTAGAAAATAAAACGAACACGCAAATCCAAAGCTTTTATTTTATTTACAATATAATCATAATATGAAAGTAAACAAAGTGTAACGTACCAAAAAAATTAGAATTAGAAATTCAATAAACGCAACATCAACTGCCATCCGAGACGCGCGCGCTCGGCACGAGCGGCGGCGGCCGAATGGCGTGTGGCCGCCCGCGTCCCGCCCCCCGGGCTCCGCGCCACGCCACACACACCTCGCTGCACACGAAACGTTCGTGGCGACGACACATCGAGACGTTCACGTGCAGACCATCCGCCGAAGCACGTCGGCGTGCGGGCGACGGCTCGAGCGCCTCACGAACGACATTTGCGAGTTACAAAAGCTAAAGTACACCTAAATTTAACCGTACGTTTGTGGAGTGATGTTCACTATAATCTAAGATCGATTGTGATACGGGCGGGTGCGTTCAGAACGCGGCCGCCCGTCCTGCGCGCGGTCGAGCTATCATCGACTGAAACACAAAACGGTAGCACCATTTGTAAAAAAATATAATTATCTTCGAACGCAACGTAACGCACATCGCTCGGCGTCAATTTTCGAAACGAGTCAAAAACCCGCGTAGAGTAATTTAGCTTCTGTGACGGTGCGGCGCCCCGCGCGGGCGGCGGGCGCTCGCCGGCACTCGCCGCTTCCGACGTCGTATCGTCCACTCGTCTAGACTTCACTTATTAAACCTAATTATTAACGTTATTAAAAAAAAAAAAACACTATTTTTATGCCGTTACAGGAACATTATTTTTATGCAAAATCTATTTAACTTGCAATGAGACTAGTATATATATATCATAGAACTCCGTTTTGTCATGTCGTCGGTTGCGAGGAGTTCGGTAAGTGTATATTTATAGAATATACGTATCAATTAAAATAAGGCCGCATTCGCACTAGCTTTCGATGTGGGAAATACGTTTCGTCACGAATGCGCCGGAAGCCGAGTTCGCCTTTTAAAATATACGTCTGTGTATAAAATCTTTTTTGTGACCTTTCGTTGGGCGCGATTAAATATTTACGGTATTATTTTGTGTTTTCGATCTTGTTTTTGTGAAATATATGTATGTAACACTCGATTCGACGTTTGCGAGGTGGCATATTTTAAAAGGCGTTTCTGTCCGCGACATCGGCAGAGACCGCTCGGCCCCGGCCCGCGCCAATATAATCTAAACGTTTTCAACTCGACACGAGTTACGAACTAAGTGGAATAACATTAAACGTATTATACTATAGTGTTATCAATAATAATATAATGTATATCTAGACATGTCACTACATAATTGCGAGGTGCTACTATCTGCGTACACTGGCTTACCTAAAGCGTCGCTAGAGGGCGTCACTTCACCGACTTCGTCGCTGTAATGTTCCGTAGAGTAATTAATTATTTCCTAACTGGAACACAGAGGAACACTCTGTAACCGTTCATGACGTGGTCCTTTAGACTTCGTATCTTAGAAAACTTAGACGAGACTTTAAACTAATATGTCTACTTAATATAATGCAAGGTAATTCAACTAAGCTTCGATAAGCTGCATTTAATGACAAATTATTGAATAATTTCGTTACCACTTCCGATGCGATTGATTAACATTTATTTATAAAAATGTTACGGTTCATTATCCTACTGAAATACATCGTTAATGTCATCTCATGACCGAAAGCGAGCTAGAAATTTCCCACTAAGCATTAACGCCTGCCACGCGACAATATTATTACGAAAAAATTTATTTAAATATTAATTTCTAACAGATTAATCTATTGAAAATGCAAAGTTTCACTCGTTTCCAATTCACTGGTGTCAATGAGTTAAATCTAATTAGTAACTAGTAGATGTAACTTTAGGGCCTTTTTTCCTGTCACGCGGTATTGCGGCCGCGTGCGTGCGAAGCGCATCCCGTCATGGGACGCTAACCGCAACTCGCGTGAATGACAGGAAAAGCATATATCAATAAATAGAATGCGTGTCAGGAAATCGCCCTAAATTTGTAAAACGATTGAAGCGCATGATCTGAACACGCCAATATTTCCCTTCCGGCTACAAAACAGTTGGGCGCAAGTAACGGCCTCTAGCGACGTACTATACAAATATTTCAACACACGAGGCTCGTACTTGGAGCGGTCCATAATATCGCACACCTAATAACATATGGAATTCCAACGAAAAACTAAATTAATTGTCTACATATCGCTTGAAGTTATCAAGGTATCGAAGGAGGCCAAGCTCGGCGAGGCCGAATGATATATTCCTCAATTGGTTTGTACTTGTTAACTATCGAAGATTTTGAAATTAGAACTAAGTAAACGCTGGAACTCAAATGCCCGACTACCCGAAATTTAAAAAAAAATCTACACCAAATTCAATGTGTTATTAAGAATGCGATTCACAAGTTCAAGTTAAAAATTATAACATAAGTATATAATATTGTAATTTACGAACAAAACAATAAAAAAAAAAAATAAACAGTGGCCTTGCCAAATTGCACTATATAGAAGTACCGTTACATACATACGCTTGCCGTCCGCTTGTCGCAATGTACGTCGAAAACTTGGATAACTACGCAAGTGATTTATTAAAAAAAAAAATTGGAACTTCGTACGATCACGACACGCTCCCAATAGAGGATTCTACATAATTGAATACAATATATAAAAACGCTCGATGCATCTAAACAAAACACCGCCGCCCACCCACAGACCAGACGCCCCGACAGAGGATTCATTGTACATTATCAATTGTAAAAACGGTACCGCAGCGCTCATACGCAGCCTCTGCGTTCATACGGTCTGTGCCGATATTAAAATGGACGGTGCGAGTAAACCTTTAAATCTGTCATACGATACGTTAAAGCGACATTGATACGCGGCGATATACCACGAGGGAAGGCGGCCGGTACGCCGCACATCGAACACCGACAATTTATAGAGACATACGCGACAGCGACGCCCGAGCACGTTCCCGTTGACATCGCAACTTAGCCGGACAATCGTATGCGATACATATTATTATGTTTATAACATTCACTTTTTCTCATGTCGTTTAATATAAAAACAATTCGGTGTTATCTCATTCCCGTTATATGTGGTGACGTTAGCTATTTTACTCATAACCGTACAAATGTACTATGCGACTAAACTATTTATAATCGTTTCAGGCAGTCGATATTTGAACACACCGGACTAGTCGAATCGCGTCGACGTCGGAATGTGGCGTCCATTTTTTTTTTATCAATATCATTTCGTTTCACCTGTGCCACGTGGCGTAGGTATGTGTCGCGCGATAACCTTTAAGTAGTAGAATAAGAATAACAATAAGAATAACGTTAAGCGTGTATCAGTAATATGGTCACTTGTATTGTTACAATATAGGGGCGAGCCCTAGGTACAGTCACAGTTGCACTTATGTTAAACGTAAAATAGAGCAGAGATAGCCTAGTGGCTTGAAATTCAACCACCCACTCCGGGTTCGATCCTGGCGGGCACCTCTGGACTTGTTACGTGCGTTTATTACGATTAAAAAATTCAACAAAAATACCCGCAACAACGACGTGGGCAAACATCGTGAGAACCTCAGAGATGTTGTAGAGTATAATATTTTCTGAGGTTTGTGAAGTCTACCGATCAGCACTCGGCCAGCGTGCTGAACTATGGCCTAAATCCCTCTCGCTACGAGAGGAGAACCGGGCCAGCGGTGGACCATTAAAAGGGGGTGGGTGGATAAAGGAAACAGGCAATGTTACCGGCAGAGTCGTTCCGCGTCGATTCGCCCCTCATCACGAGTTGGTGTCCATTATTGACTTGCACGTTTTCAACTTAAACCTTCACTATCGTGACCGCGCAACTAATCATATATATCTGTACGAGCGCCGCTCCATCGGTCCTACGCACTGCGCATAAATAAGTAAATATCTGAAAGCAGCAAAACGAGTAATGGATAATCGTGAAACGACTTCACTACGTTTTAAATATAATAATAATGATATTACTTTAGTTTATTTTTGTTCAATAAATTTTCCTAACTCGCTTTAGACAAGTTTACTTACGCGTAGACTAACAATATCAACAAGGGCGAAACTATACATGGAGAACGATAGAAGCGCAAACGAACCCTATCTACATATTATGTGAATACTTGCGGCGCGGTCGTATCGGAGTACCGATTGACGAACGAAAACTAATTATAATATCGAGGTACGTGATTAAAATCTCAACATTGCTTGCGAAATATTTTAAATAAGTGAAGTCGACATTTTTCGCAATGTAAACGGTGGTAATGTGAAGATTTAAAGTTTTTCGCGATGAACACATTATGACGCACGCGGCGCGCGGCCCGAGCTCGTCGGGAGGCGGGGCCGCGAGGGGCGCGGGGGGCGCGGGGCGGGGAGAGGGCGGCGCGCGAGCGGAAGGTTCTTGTCTCGTTCGAATTTCATTCAAACAAGGGTTGGACCCGAAACACAATAAATAAACAACAAATGTCACAGTGTCGGACACGAAAGGCCAAACTGACATTTGCCAATAAACGCCGAAGAGAACAAAACTAAAATTGCATCTCCGCAACTATTAGTATATACATTCGAAGTTTCGTTGGACATATCATTATTTTAAAACTGATCACTTAAAAGCTTCTTAAAATCCCAAATGAAACTTACCTCGCTGCGCTATAGAATCGCAGCGACAAGTTCGTTTAACGAAAATAATCGACGAATAATATCCAACGGCATGTAAGTAAAGCGATTACAACGATTACGATAAAACAAAAAACTGAATTTAGAAATAACATAAGCGAGCAACTTAAACAATAAAACGAAATAATTAGAAAACAAAACAATAAATTACACAACGACGCCGACAGAAATTTCATTTCTTTCTCAACTTAACGTGACATTTCGCGTTACACGCACGCCATCGTACGCGAACACCGCGTTGAACGTCTAGAATAGCCAGTTGGCTTCGCAACTGATGTTCCAAAAACCTTCCGCCATTGAGAGAACATTCAGGCAATGCGACGATATCCCAAAAGTCGAGAACAATGTTCGAAAACAATAATATGCACCGGACGAGCGTAGGTGCTCTCGGCGAACTACAGCCTTATTGTACAATGTACGGCAAGCTCGGGATGCTAGTCGTCCCCGGGTTTGACCGGTGGTCGGTATAGTATACCTTCGCGGCTCGCACATTTCGTAGCTATAAAAACCATAGGTCCCATCGCGACACCCCGAGACACACCGAGGGCGCGTCGATAAGAGTAGGCGAGTGCGTTCAGTGATATTCTCTATTTTGATCGGTAGCGTAATTTTGGCACATAAAACACATTTGCGCCAAACGGGAGGGACGCACGCGGCTCGCACTCGGCTCAAATCGTCAGCCGCAGCGGCGACCGTAACGAGTAACTCGATAATATCGTATATCACGAGACAGAACATCTTTCCCCATCCCATACGCAGCCGAGCGCCAGAGACAACAACGAAACTACAACATCGTACACGTAACTTAATTATTATTACTTAAAGAAAAAACGCATGGTAAAAATTGCACACTATTTCGAACATCACGGCGGTACCCTACGAACACAATAGGCAGTATTATATTTATCGACGGGCGGGAAACGTAACATCATTCTGTCTGAACTACGTTTAGGCCTCTCTCACAACCGTTGCATTAAAACTTGAACATGCATTTAATAATAATTAATATTATCGTTTATCACTATTTTATATAATAATGTATATTTTAATTTATTTTTATCACTTAACAATAAAACTATTATTGCCTCCGTCCGCCGGCAAACGCGCCACGCGGTATCTTCGTTCCTTGTGTTTTGTTTATTATTTCATTGATTTCCTTTGCACGTGTCATTTGGTTTTCGCGAGTATATAAAGTGATATAGAATCGTATTAAGGTCGTCGCACACCGCGGCGGCGCCGCTCCGACGTGACTAAAGTAAAGCATCGGGCTGCGAGCTTTGTACTGTCTCCTGAAAACGGTAAAACGTTCATAATTCAATGGTTACCTCTTACTAAAGTCGAAAGTGGGTCAACGTGGTGTACAATGACCTCTAACTCATATATGTTCGATATAGCCAGGTTAATACATATAAATATAACCAGTACATAATTTCAACCGAAGACTATCTTCTATAGTCCGACACATGATTGAATAGAGACATAATTGCTTACAAAACTTATTTATATATATTTAAGCCTTTAGTCGTAATAGTCATTGTAGACAGTAAAAGTTAGGAGTTATCGCGAAGCGAATTTTCATTGGTAACATAGAAATATCCAAATACACATATAGAATTAGAAATAGTATAGATTTTGATTGATTAAATTAATTTAGATGTGGAGTGTGTTATATTAATGACAAGCCTAACGTTAAGATGTCCGTGAATTGTTTTTACATGTTCATTTAATGCCGAAATGTAAATTCTCCATAACATAAGGGTTGCTTGTTTAAATTCAGAGAAGATAATCGTGGCTCGAAATTGAAAGAAACATACATACAATGTAAAGGACCGACGTCACTAAATACCGATCAAATGGACAATAAGAAATGACGTTCATGAAAAACTTTTGCACCGACAGGTATGCAAGGTGAGGGTCCCGGCCGCCTCGGCCACCTTCGGATCCTAGAATGAATTGCATACGTAGATATTCCAAGGCATTCTACCGAAGCATATCTCAAATACGGACAAACCCTACGCTTGAGAATGATCGGGGCGAGGTACAAAAAATATTGATATGATACATGATGTTACGGTTAAGGCAGGGGGAGGTTGTCGAGTCGGTGAAAGGGCACCATGCAATCGATTTGAGTGTTCAAGATCAAGCAATAGACGCTTTCGAACGGTTAGTTTTTTTCCGACTTTGTATAATTTCATTTATCCGTATATACATATTAATGCAAATAATTGAAGAATCCTAAGCCAATGTCTATACTTGCAATACTTGAAACACTCGTGTCAATCTAAGCTTGGCTTACCGAGGCGGGTGAGTATTTTCAATCGTTATGAAATCGACAACATCCAAGTGTAAATTTTCTTGATCGATGAAATTATTGTTTAGTAACAAAAAAAGTCAATTACATACTTTCGCATAGGTATCTCTGTGCCAATTTCGTTTAATCGTATAAGGCGCTATATAGCGGCATTTTATATTATCGATATATAATGAAGATATAGATATATCGATAAATATCGATTGGAAATAGAAAATGTGCTCGAGAAAGAGAATTGTAAGGGTGTATTCGTAACGCGTACACTTCACCGAACCGTAACGAGCCCTTATCCTACATTCAATGGCAATTGCACGCCGGTCTCACCGACGGCGACTCGAACGCGGTCAATTTCTTTTTTATCCCGTAATAGGATTGGACTGCGAGCTCACCTGATAGAAAATGGAAATAAATAAATATAACATCGGACAATATCAAGAAAGAACATTAAAAACAAAAGTAATGAAACTGTAGCGTGAAGTTGTAAGCGAAATCGATTCTATAACAAGTTGATCCGAAAATTAGTATAAAGGGTGTAAAGAGTAATTTTTGTTGGTGTGATTATCAGAATAGTCGACAACGCTGACTTATAATAGTTTCTCATCTTTCTTACTTAGGTAAGCTAGCTCGTCGCCGACGGTGAAACCCGCGCCTTATCGCCTTATCCTACACAGTTGCAATCGAAGCGTTCCCTCTCGAGCCAAACAACGATCTCCGCCCGCTAAGCCAACGGAGAGTATTGCTAGCCGAACCGTTTGTTCGCCCGCTAAATCGCGTTGCTATCATTATTATTATTATTATCTGCAATCATTGGGACAATTCCGTGCACGCTGTATCGGATTTGAAATTGGTCAACTGTACTAGTTACGAATTTCCATAGATGGCCAACACAACCGCAGATCTTCAGTCGAGGCGTTAGATTGTTTATGTCACTTGTAAAATAGTATCGATTTTTAATTTAAAACGAAATAAAAGTTTTAATAATAGCAACACCACCCACTAAGCGCACAGACGTCCGCATACTCCTACACGAAGAGTCACTGCGTAAACAAATCGGACAACGATAAGAATAAGTATTAATGAGTCGCTATGGGACAAGTGAAAATATATTTTCGGAATTTTTAAATATTCAATTTTTTTTTTTGCTTTCCGCCTACCCCGTTAGGGACCTGGCGTGATGTTATGTTGTTGTTGTTGTTTGTTGAAAATCCAAATGAAACGAACCGAATTCAGTTTTAAACAATTACTTCGACTATACGAAGATATATCTATTATAGCTTTTAGACGCGCCGTCTGTTTGTCTACAATTGACTCGAACGAGTCCAGCGTTCGCAAACGTTTACGGCCTCGCGCGAGGCCCCCGACGGTCCTTCGCATCCGTACGTCAATCCGGTGCAGCGTTTGTCCCCAGTCCACCCTACTAGAGACCTATTCGATTCATTACTCATTAAGATCCGCGCATAGATCTGACAGTTTCGTGTACAAAAATGGTGTTCTCAACTCTGATATTAATATAATAAGGGCACAACGATTTATTAATTGTTAATGTTTTCCTTACACTATCGTAACAATAGTATAATTCACCCTTCATCCTCGGCGGTCTTCGAAGGTGGCAGTCAAGAGGAGAAAGTTCTACCCCAAAGGGAAACAGACGTGACTGTACGCATGTAAACTTGTGTTTTTTTCAATTATCTTTGTATATCCTTTAAGGAGAACCTTTCGGTTTCAATGAACGATTTTATTATGTTTGTTGAAGTTGTTATTTTTATTCTGTCCCGTCGTTAGACTGCGAGTTAAGTTTCTTTTTCTTTCTTTCTTTCTTTATTATAAAAAGACCGTTGGAAGTCAACCGAGGAGAAAAGGGTTTTTCGTAACAATTACAGGCGGCAGTTATAAGGACGCCTTTCGTCAGTTCCCGGCCGCGGGGCGCGGGGCGCGGTACATGTATAATCGCACCTGTTCCATCCAATCGCTTCCGACCGATCAACAGTAATTCATATAGTTCACAGTCCGAGTCGTCCCCGACAACATTACGATCCCAATTCCCGTGTGTATATATTGTTACATCGATGTAAAAATATTATGCAAGAAAATTGACGGTGTTGCCAGAACATTGAATATACTATTTCTTTTTTTTTTTATATTTTATTCATTTTTTGTAACGGCAACATTATATCGACTAACGCGTAATATATAACAATATTGTCTAATATTCTTTCTTCTTTTTTTAATAGAAATATCTCGTAAATGTATAATAACAGTGTTTTTAAACTTTATCTTTTTTTTTTGTATATGTTAAAGCTTTACTTTTAAACGATTGCATCATACTGAACACCGTCGACTTTCTCACAACTCGGACAACGCTCGTACCCGTTACCTAGATACGCTTCAATCCAAATCGCTACGGTTCGCGCGCGTCAGGTCCACTATCAATATTCTAGACATCGAGATGACACGGTGACATTATATTATTATGTTTGTGAATATATATTTTGAATTTTAATAAACTGATCGATACCATTTAAGACGAGTACGCGCTGGCGAGAACGGACGTCGGCGGCGCCGTGTTGCCTCGGAGAAACCGAACCGCCACAGCGATTCGAAAACGATCGCCGTATCTGCGTGTCGCGCGAGAGGCGCCGCGATTCGATGCCAAGATAAATTAACAAAGTATAAGCGATAATCGATCAATGTCTAGTTGATGGTATCGTGTTAAGTCAGCTGCATGTGTCAGTATTAGTTTACTTGTACCACATTAAGTGCGATACTGAGGCTTCGCTAGTCGTGAAGATTGAGACGGTCCGTATGTCGAATGACTATAATAGCCTGCAGGCTGAAATACAAATTGTTCGAATGATAATTGTTTCGCGGTTGAAATATGTGTTCTGGGTAAGCCCGAAGCATACCATTACCCGAGCGTAGCTCCCGTGCGCCGTTAGGTATGACGTGAAAATTCATTATTACCGCGTCATTATGTTATGTTATAACAATACAGATGTCGCCATGTCACATCGATGGAGTTACGATTACATTTCTATAATACAATATAACTTAAAAGCTACAAGCTACTTCGTCGGCCGTTGTTGATCTCCGACGTCACCCCCGCGTCTTCGAACACGCCACTCGCGTATTGGATACGAGTACGTAGGCCGCACTGCGCAGCGGAGTGGGCGGGGCTCGCCGGGCGGCGGGGCGGCGGCGGCGTCGGCGGCGGGGGGAGGGTGGCGCGGCGCTAGGTGGCGTCGGCGTGCATTTGCTCGCTGCGCAGGAAGTCGATCTGCGTGTAGAGGCGCGGCGCGGGCGCGGCAGCGGCGCGGCGCGGCTCCAGGTCCAGCGCCGCGTAGTGCAGCGCGCCGCACGCACTCGTCGGGCCGCTCTCGCCTGCGGGACGGGGAAGGAGGGAGGACTTTAGTATACGTACATCGGGTCTGTTTACGCAATAAATGTTCACCTGCTTACAATTCACAATTTTAAACGACTTAAAGGTACTTAAAAGCTCACTCGGTCGACTCCGAAGTTTCTCAGTTTTGTGTCGCACCATGTGACCCTCAATATATTCTTTGCGTTTTATTAAGCAAATTATTGAGTGGCATCAATGACGTTTAACATCTTTAATTACGTAATACGAGCACTCACCTCGAACTTCTACCGGTTCCGGGGACCTAACTATGGCCTTATTCGATATAATGTTGCAACACGAATCGTTCTCGACTTCCGGCAGCTTCACGGCATTGACCACGGGCCGCATCAGCGTCACGTACTGCGGCGAACTCGAGACGTCCTGCACCGCGTCCGGCGCCCGACCCGGGCTCCGACGAAACGCGTCGGGGCTCCGCTTGCCCTCGGGAGTCCGCCTCCCGTCCTCGGAGATCTCCCGGACGGTGGTGAGCGCGTGGTGCGGGGGGTCCTCCTCGAAGTCGGCAGCGTCGAGGTCGGGCGGCGAGGCGGGCGAGTCCAGCGAGATGGGGAAGATGGTCTGCGAGCCGTGCGGCGTGCGCGGCTCGCGGGTGCGGCGGCGCGAGTCGTCGGGCGAGGCGGCGGGCGGCGCGGCGGGCGGCGGCGCAGCGCGCGGCGCGGCGATGGCGATAGGCCGCGTGGGCGCACGCCCGTACGACATCTCCACGTAGCCGTCGGGCGTGCTGGCGGCGGGCAGATCGCCGGGCCGCATGTCCACGTAGCCGGCGGCGCGCGGCGACATGTCCACGTACTCGTCCACGTTGCTGCGCGCGAACCCCACCGCGGGAGGCGTTCGCGACGCGCTCGCCTAACAACGTTACTAGATTTGAATTATTTCATACCAACACCTCAACCATCAAACCGCCTTGAGTATTTTAAGCACAGCGTGACGGTTGGAACTAATCGTGAGATGTACTCGAGACGATTGAGCAATATTAAAATTACGTCGCTTATCCACGTCTATATAAAAAAATACACATGAATAACTGCACAATATCAATAGTATAACAGAGGAGGGTTTACCTTGGGCGATGCGGAGTTGGCGGAGAAGTCGAGCTCCATGTGGTCGGCGCCGTGGTGCGAGGGCGCAGGCGCGGGCGGCGCGTGCGCGGCGGGCCGGTGGCGCGCGCCGGCGCTGTAGGCGCGCAGGCGGGCGGGCGGCTCGGCGCGCGGGCCCGGCCGCGAGCCCACGCTGTAGGCGCGGGTGGCGCGCTCCTCCGCGATGTGCGACACGGCCGGCTCCAGCTGGTACTCGCTGCGACACGGCCGCCGACCGACACTTTACCGATTGCACCGCTACTAATCGCGCACGTGTTTACAGGCTCGACAGACTATGCTACATGAAGAACATGCGGCTACGAGCGTACTACGCTGCCTTTACGATGCCTCCCTGACCGCTTTACTATTTATTTGGCTGATGTTTTAGGATATAATTATGTTTGTGAGAAACTCTATACAGATTATACAAAAACATGCACCCTTCTAAAACTTACGACGCAGTCACGTAGCAATTTACTATTGACATTCGAAAGACACTTCCTACATCTGATCCGGCTCGAAGGACCATAACTCACCTGAACCGCGGATCGGTGGAAGGCGTCCCGCTGTACACGGACCCGCTGGAGGAGACGAGCCCGCTGAGGGGGTCGTGTCGGGGAGCCATGGGCAGGTAGCCGTCGGGGACGGTCTCCGAGGGGTCGACGGTGTCGTCGGCTCCGAACGACGACGTGCGCGAGTGTGCCACTGAGCTGCCGCGTGTTGTCATACTGTTATTGATTAATGAATATCGATGAGCGTGTGTATTGAAAGTGTATTCAGGTCGGACGTTATAAGCACTTACTTCATAAAGTCCCTGGTGAAGTCGCAACTGTCGGGCTCCTCCGGTATTCGCGGCGTGCCGTACCACTCCACCGAGTCGATGTCGTCGCGGGAGGAGTCCAAGCCTGGGGACAATTAAGTGACAATGGATGAAATATATGTTCATTAGTATTACGGCCAGGCGGCCTTCTGGATAAGATAAGAAAATGATCTTTTTACAATATTCAAAATTAAATGATCTTTCGATATTATAAAAACCTTACTGAACCTGTATTACATAATATATATATTCATAATGGTCACTGTCATATTAGACTCACAATCGAGGCAAATGTTTCAACTTAATAAATTACCTTCAGAAGGAATACATTCCAAGCTTAGCAACTAATTATATCAATGAAGTGTCGACTGTACATATTAATTATAAGTCACAAATAAAATGAAAAATTAGGATCGTATAGGATATACTAAGTACAGGTTTATTTTCTATACTCAAACGGGGGCGCTGACTAGGTTTTAAGTATACGTTCGTACTTTATAGAGCACATCCGGTAACGAGTCTAGATCTAGGTCTAGTATCTGAGCTAAGCGTGGGTACCTTCGAGCAGGTCGGTGTGCCTGGGCGGCGGCCGCTCGCTCTCGAAGGACGAGCTCGCCCGCGACGGCATGCTGTCGCAGCGGTTGCGCAGCGTGCCCGCATCTGCGGACAAACACACCGTTGGCGCGTGTTCTTCGTGTTCCCGGCACTTGTCGCTGTTCGATTACCAGTTCCATTTTATTGTTTTACTAGCTTTTGCCCGCGACTTCGTTCGCGTGTAATAGTGGCTTTGGGCAACATTTGGTGTATTATTTCAAAATAAATTATAGCCTATATGTCGGCGAGGACTAATAGCTATATAACAAAAAAACTTTCATCATAATTCGTACAGTAGTTTTTGCGCTAAATACGGACAACAGACAGACAGACAAAAATTTTAAAATGAAATTTTTTGACTTGTGTATGAAGACCTTAGGGGTATTTTTTTTAGGTTTTATTCAATGTACAGAATTGAACTCTTCTACAGTTTTATTATATAGATACAGAAGAGTGGAGTCAATTTTTATCATGTCACATTTCAATGCTTTCGTGAGGAATATTTTCCAATTGGACTTATATATAATTTTACGTAATATGTATAGATGAAAATATGGCTAGAACAAATATAACGATGAAAATTTAATTAATATATTTTTATATACAGCGAAAAATACAATTTTAATAATACACAGAGATACATCTAAAGCGCATATATTTACATAAGGCTATATACAGGAGATATTTAGAATTATACATATGTATAAAGAATAATATTAGTATTTAAGAATTCTATTTAATTTAAATCAGTCATAACGCACGAATCGTTCAAAGCGAACTAGTACGTAGGAAACGTAATGGAAACCCAGCATACAATGTGTCAAATGCATGCGTGCGTGCATGCATGCGTGCACCGGGATATGCATATGCTTGGCTTAGGTTACTCATGCGACACGAGACGTACGTGTTATAGTTATGCAATGTAGTAATAATAAAAGTGGTAAAGCGTTAATGTTACTTTAAAGAATAAAATACAGAATAAGGGAATGTAGCTAAATAAGGAATTTTTTTTTAAATGTTTACAACTGTTTGCGTACGTGGCGTGTTATAGGATTATAC